>PVHT020000886.1:2725569-2748814 GCA_004024745.2 Catagonus wagneri | reverse complement strand
TAAATCTCTGGATAACTTTATCAAGTCAATATGAAACTATGAAAAATTAAACAGTACCATTTTTCTAATTTTTAAAAATAATGGTAATATGCACATAACAAAATTCACCGTTTTACCCATTATTAAGTATCAGTTTGATGGTATTAAATATATTTGTAATGTGCTAACATCACCACCATCCATTTACAAAACTTTTTTTCCTGCTTTTTGAATCCTAGTAAAATTTTTATTTTCGTTATTATACTTCTCAGTTCCAGGATTTCTTTGTGATTTCTTTCTTTCTTTCTTTTTTTTTACTTTCATTGTTATTAACATTTTATTCATGCATCGCTTTCTTGATTTTTTTCAACATGTTTCTTCAGTTATTTGAGAGATTTAAAATCTTTGCAAACAAAGTGGCCACCCCACCTCTTCTAAAGAATAGTTTCTGTTTTGTTTTGTGTTTCTTTTAGATGGGTCATACTTTCCTCTTTCTTTGTATGCCTAGTAAATTTTTTGTTGTTGTTGAAAACTGGACATTTGCATCTAATGATATGATAATTCAGGAAGTTAAAATCAGATTCTTCCCTTTCCTCTTGGTTTGCTCACTGAAAAAAAATTATTATTATAATCGTTTTTCTTACAGGCTCAGTGCCAAGGATCAACCTGTAGTGTAAACCTCGTAAGGCTTTTCAGAGCTTTTCTGAGTCTGCATTTTTTTCTAGGCATGTTGAGTGTTTTTTAATTTCCCTGTGTTTGTAGTTGCTTTTGAATGCCCTAGTTGGTAATGTCTGGCTCCCAAAAAGAGAAGAATGTAAGAGGCAGTGGGAGGTGGATAAAAGATTGCTGGCCCGTTTTAAACTTTCCTGGCAAGCACCTAGGGAAAGGCAACAACAATGGCTGCCAGCCTCTTTTTCTACACCTCTACGATCAGAAGTAGCAGTCAACCATCAGAGTACAGATACCTTATATATGGAGGACAGGGCCCTTTTTGTCCATGCTGTCTCCCACAAGCTGTATGCTAGGTGCCCCTGCAATGGCTTGCAACTGCCTGTTACATGGCTGAGCAGTAGTGGATGGATGACTGCTACTGTGCTACAGCCTGAAATTGAGATTAGTTTTCAGTTAACACTCAGATTTCCTCTGGAAATTTCAATTCTTTAATAAATTCTAGAGTTCCAAAATAATTTTGGCAGATAAAATCTAACCCTACAATTGTCTAAGTGGGGGGACATTTTCCTAATGCCTCCTTCTTCATCATCTGCCCAGAATTTCTGTAAATAGTGCCATTTTTATTAAGAAAAATGCAGATTATTGACCTTTCAAAATCCAGTGCTCTTTAAAATTGCAGGTAATTTTTATTAGAAGAACTTATTTGGGATGTTTATTCCTGAAATGCAGAATTTATATTAAAAATGCATACGCTATTCAGAAAGGATCTGTGTTACAACAGGACTTGATTATCCTAAAGATTAGCCTCCTATTATGTTTCACATGGAAAAGTCAGATTATTGGTTCATCAAGGAACAAGCATTTTCTTTTCTCCAATAGACTTTTGGAAAACGTACAGGAAAGTCAGACATTTAGGTTATAGTATTATCAGTTTAAATGTGCTTTGGGTTTCTGTGTAACTTTACAGGAATTACAAATCAAATGTGAATTCAAATGTCATTGCAGAACTGGGCTGAAAAAAGGACTTGTGTTAGAATGAAGAATCCCTTCATGAATTTCACTTAGCTCACACTGTGATTGATTGTCACATTCCACCATAAATGCCCTCCCCTGAAATGTCTGGGAGGTAGTCATTGAGGATCTGTCTGCATGGTTTATGATGTGCCCTTCTCATGTTAAGTCACTGTTTCATAATATGTTAAGGAAAGCTGCAATATGAAAACATTTCTTACATTACAATATGCCTTCAAGCATTTAGGTGGAATCATTTTAATTATCTGAGTGGAGTTTTATCTCCTTCCAGTTATATCTTTCTGTACTATATCTTAACTAATTCTGTCTGTGATCTCAGCAATATCCTATTTGAACTTGCTTATCTGTCTTTAAAAGAAGAATGATGCTTGTCCATAAACGAGATGATTATGATGGGTGAATTGGGAGTTAACAGAATACTGTAATTTGAACTTTAAGAAAAAAATGCTAAGTAAGCATAAGACATTGGGAGATAATGAACCAGTTATTTTCTATACCTGGTCACAATATGAATATTACAGAACTGAATAAATTAGTAAAGGTCTTTGACATATAAAGTCAGTGACTCTGGCATTATCGTTCTATTAGGATCATTAGTCATTAAAGCAGAAGAAAATTTTTGCTTAAAAAATGAAAGGCTAGCTAAAGATTTGTTTTGAACCCTGAATTTAAGAATGTATCAAAGTGCATATGTTATTGGAACTTACTTAATATTATTCTAAACTAACTGAAAATTGTCATTTAACATGCTTAGAAAATTTGCCTCAATGTAGTTCCTTATGTATATATTAGATAATTATTCCAAAGGCACACCTAAAGTTTGAGAAAAAAATATGTAAATTCTTGAGCTAACCTAGTCTTTAAAAATAGAATAGTTTACTTCATTGGGTTAAATATTGTATCTACAAAATATTGTATCTACAAAATATGTAAAAATATTATTTAAAAATGTTTGTAAATTAGGCTTACTTAATAAAAATTTCTAAAACAAAAAGATTAAAACCTATTTGAGAATTTTAACTTACATGTAAAATTTCATTTTGATGATTATGAAAATAAAATATTGTATATCACTCGGTAATATAGAAATTTGTTATGATGAATACCTTGTCATATATTAAGCTTATAGCTTTTTTGGGAGATTGCCTTGAAAGTTAGAGCTGTAAATTCTCCTACAGTCATTACTAGCTTTAGGTCTTAGGAAAGTTGCACTTTCCTGAGCCTCATTTCCATCAAAGGGTTTTCATCAAAATTAAATGATATAATGCCAGTGAAATACTTATTACAGTGCTTATTACTAATAAATGTTAATTGACTTCATTATTATTATTTTAATTTTTGCAAATGTATAACAACAGATCATATATAATTCAGGTTAGAACTTTTAATTGTCTTGATTTTGGTGTATATCCTTTCAGTAATTAGAGTTATTATTTTAATTTACTTCCTTAGTCAGAGTCCTTGTGAATGGTTAGATACGATGAACTGAGGAAAATATACTTCTGACAGCAAGGAAAAACACTTCTAAAATTTCTACATCCTGCCTATGAAGAAATTAATTTAGAACATATTCAGAAAATTTCTGTTCAGTGAGAGAGACTGCTGAAAATATTTTTAATACAGAATTAATTCATGGGTGATATCTAAATGTAATTGATATTATCTAGGCATGCTATATTATATATCATATATATATATTCATACATACTCACACATGCATAAACACACACATATACACATGGTGCCTTTATTTTGATAATATCCCCACTGAAATAGTAATTAGCTTGTATGCTCAGGTGAAGATGCCAAATGATATAGAATATGCTACGTTTACTTGGTACAATTCCGCTAAATTTTACTACTGTTTAGTGGTATTGAACATGTTCAACCTTTTTTTCCTCTTGTGAAGGATAAAATAAAGGTGAAATCTGATTTTACGGTATTTATGATATCTTTATTACTTGCTCTCTTTTGAAACATGTGCTCATTTTCCATCAGCATTAGCAGGAATATCATGAGTAGATGCAAAATGTTATGGATCTGTTGATGTGGATATTTGGGCACGCTGCAGCATATGTGTATACACAGTGCACTGCTAGAATTAAATTTAAAACCTGCTTGTGAATAGTAGCTTCTAAAACAGAGTATGTGATGACTTAACAATTCTGAATAGCTTTGCAGAACTGTAAATCCTACTGTGACCAATAAATTGTCTCAAAGCAAAGAGTTGTGCCTCTCTAAAAAAATTTAAATTCCAAAGCTAAATTGCTAAGCTTTTAAGGCAAAGCAGAATAAATTTTATATGAAAAGTCTTATTTTAGGTTTTTACCATAATTCTTCAGTTTTAAATACTTAATGGTTATAATAAATTAATTTAACATGGTAATCATCAGACCTGGTACTCATTATCAAATAAATATGTGTGTGTGTGTGTGTGTGTGTATATACATATATAAATATTCACTAGTGTTACTTGTTATTGAATATATATAAAAGTACTAGTAATCATCAACATATGAATTTATGAATGTCAATGTATATATAATATGTATGTGCACATACATGGAGTAAATGCTTGAAAAATGCTTTAATAAAAGCATAATATGGAAAAAATAGTTCCAAACTTGAAACCAAAAAAAATGTAAATTCCTGCTCCACCCCCTCTAACTTTTGGCTATGTAATTTTGGTTAAATTACGGAAATTTTTTTCACTACAATTTATGAAAAGTGAGAAAAATTTTTTATACCATCCTTAAATTTTCCTTCAGCTTTGAGTCTATGAAAGCCATAGTTGCTATTTCTGTTATCATCTTATGAAGGCATCTTAATTCTGCTATGGTCTGATTCAACATGTAATGGATTTCAACTGTCCTGTCAGCATATCATTTGTGAAGAAACAAAATGACTTGGCTTTGATTATCTCTATGTTGAGAGGAGCTTGATTGGATGGATGGATGGATGAATGAATGCATGGAATGAAAGAGAAAAAAGAGAAAAGGAATAATACATAGAGGGGCTAAGAGAATCAACTCTACTGTTTCAAAGAAAATTAAAGATTTACTGCATATAGCACCTTTCAAAAGTTTATTCTTTTGAAGACTATGCATCATAAAGAATTTATACATATGAGGCCAGATTAAATGAGTGAAGAGTTTGAACTTTGAAACTGAAAAATATCAGTTATTTTGATTTTATTTGGAACTCTGAAATCTGACGGTAGTTTTTTTTGGCAATTATCTTATCTGTGTCTTCTCAGATATTGTTTTTAAGCAGAAATTGATAGTGCAAAGGTAATGTAGATGTGTTTAAACTTTCTTGTTTGCAATTTTTAAAGTCATTTATTCAAAAAAAATATTTAGCATGTTAGTTATGTGAAATGAGATAAGCAGATCTTCCACCAGTTTTATCAACTCTTGCTGTGGAAAAATTCCTTGTTATCAACCCCTTGGATAAGGTGGACCCCAACTAACTCATTTCTTTGCCTGATATTACTCAGGCCAATTAAACAAGACCAAGTTCAACAAAGCAGAACAGAATAGACTTACAAACTTTGAGAAACTTACAGTTACCAAAGAGGGCAGGTACGGGGAGAGATGGATGGACAAGGGAGCTGACATTGGCATATGCACACTGAGTTATATGGAGTAATGGGCCAGCAGGGACCTGCTGTATAGCACAGAGAACTCTACTCAATATTCTGTGATAATCTGTATGAGAAAAGAGTCTGGAAGAGAATGGATGTGTGCACGTATACAACTGAATCACTTGTACAGTGGAAATTATCACATTGTAAATCAATAAAATTTTGTACTGCAGAAATTATCACACTGTAAATCAATTATTCTTCAATACGATTTAAAAAAAGAAAGAAAAAGAAAAAGGATTGGGCATGGGAGAGCCCTAAGACACCTTCTTCCTGGGGGAGGGGAAGTGGGAAACTTTTAAGGTTTAAGCGTGGGTATGCATCAGAATTCAGTGATGTGACAAAGGGTTCCAGAAACGCTGGATCATACTTAGTCCTTTGGGCTCTTTTGCACAAGGCTTTCTGTGCTCAGCAAAGTGCAAATCCTCCCCTTGGGCAGAGACCCGAGCGTGGTAATGAGGCAAAGACCAGTTTCAGACACATTGAATCTCATCTGCACAGGTGCTGCCCTCGTGATCAGGCTGGAACCATTTCAGGGCAGTGGATTGACGCCATGCCATCCTGGACCTTTCTGCCCAGCCTAGTTCTGCTTGTGTGGTCACCTGCCTTAGTTTACATTAAGCAAGCACAGCTGTGGGCATAAACTAATGCATTGTGATGTGGAAAAAATGAAAATAGGTTAATAACTTCCATACAGGTATTGGCCTCTTCCCCATGACATTTCAAGACCTGTATCAAAACCTTTCTCAGTATTTTAGAGAAAATTCTGATAGATGAAGACATTTTCTTTCCTCCAGTACCTTACCAATTAACCAATGTTTCCTCTACTTGCCTCTTATAGCTATAAGATAAAAAAATAACTTAAATATTTAAACTAAAAATGCAAGTATATGATTGATACCTGGGTAAATAATTTGGATCTTTTGGAGTGATGATAATACCTGTTAAAATAAATTCATTTATAGGTGTACTTGTAATTCTACTTTTGTTCTAATTTAGAATTAGTTGTAACTTACATTTTTATTCCTATATTTGAATTTGAATTTAGGTATCCTATTTTATAAGATTTTATAAGATTATGCCTAATATAAGGAAAGTTTATTTGGAACTCTGAAATCTGACCATAGTTTTTTTGGCAATTATTTTATCTGTGTCTTCTTGAGTATCTGTTATATTCAGGCTCCGTTAGAGACACTTTAACAATAGTTTCTATTTCCAAAGACATTATATTTTACTAAGGGGACAAAGCATACATCCTTGTGGAGATGAAGTCATGAGTAAAGACGTGAAGGTAAAAAACTTAAAATGTTTTTGAGATTTATGAGTGCTCAGGTTAGTAACATAACTGTTTTATTTAATAGGCATATTTGCAAATGTGAATTTGTATAAAATGTTTCTATTAACTTGTACATATGACTCTTTACAAAAATTAAAAAATTAAGACCTCAACAAAATTTTAATACTACTATAAACTATAATTATTTCCTAAGATATAAGAAGACAAGCATGATGTATTTTATATTTAAAAACTTGTACGTAGGAATTCCCATTGCGGCTCAGTGGTTTAAGAACTCAGCATAGTGTCTCTGAGAATGTGAGTTCAACCCCTGGCCTCTCTCAGTGGATTAGGTATCCAGAGTCGCTACAAGCTGCACCGTAGCTCAGAGATGTGTTTTGGATCTGGTGGTGTTGTGGTTGTGGTGTAGGCTGGCAGCTGCTGCTCTGATTCAACCTTTAGCCCTGGAATTTCCATATGCCGCAGATGCAGCTCTAAAAAGAAAAAAAAAATTGTCTGTAGACTCACCTGAACTTGTCACTCACTTTATGTAGTGCCTTTTCAGTAGAGCCTTTTTTCCCCTCATCCGTGGTAGGAGCAGATCACCAGTTCTTAATAATGGAAATGACTAGTTACAAATTGGTGTGGTAGGAATATTTAGAAGGTCCTCCTATTCTACCTATTTCTTGGTTATTCTTCTCTCCAGTTTGACCGATATAAAATGTAAATAGAGTACAATCTATTCATCAAACACTGTGGGAGGTGTGTGTGTGTGTGTGTGTGTGTGTGTGTGTCCAACCCTGTGTATAAATGCTGGAAGAATGATTTCATCTTGACAATAAATTTGATCTGCTTTTCACCTCCAGGTTATAAAGTTATAATTGACAGTTAAAACCTGCTAATAAAAATAATTGGAGAAGAAAGAAATAGGTGCCCTGTCAACATGTTAGCTATATAGTTATGAATGTGCATTTGAGAAACTTAAGTTTAAAAAAGTAAATCTAGGTTATTTGGTATTAGATTAGATTGGTAATATATGTGAGTATTAATACAATGGATAAAGAAATGGCATGGCTCTGGTGTTGGAAGTATGTAATGTAAGAAACGGTTGTCTTTCCTGAGATTCTCCATGTGGAACTTATTAGATTGTTTTCAGAATATTTGTGTTTGATACAAAATGCTGCATTTACTGTTCTGGTAAAAAAGCCAAATTTGAGATGAAATTTTATAGCTAAAGAAAAAAGTAAATAAATAACTGGATTTGAGATGTTGGCTAGGATTTCCTTGTCTTTGTTTATGCAGTGTGCAGTAAGATGAATTGTTTCTTTTGTGTATTTCCTTGCTGTTTGCAGAGAGATGAACTGCTTCTTTTGTGCATTTCCTTTCTGTATGTCTTAATTCAGCATGCGGTTGACTAATCTGCTATCATTTTGGCAGGTTTCTGCCATTTATTAAGCCAGGTTTAATGTTTTAAGCAATTTTAAGTATTCTGTCAAGTAAGAATAAAATGCTTCCATTAAAAATGTATTACCAATACACAGTAGAAGTCAATAACATCACCTCCTATAAAATAAGGTTGATTAGAAACTGTTCTTTTAAAGATCCATTTAGAATCCATGACAAGCTGAAGCATCTCTAGATAAACATGCACCACTTCTTTGTGAATAGACATTTAGATTATCTGGTTTAAAATGGATTGGTTATTTCAGCTACAATTTTAGCACATTTATATCACACTTCCTAAAAAAGTACTAGAGGAATTTGTATATCCCAGCCTGATACTATTAAATTTCAATGCGATGATTAATCTAAATTCTCATAAATATAAATCACAAATTAAAATGAGTCTTCATGAATGTAGATTAAAATTAGCAAGATAAATATAAAATTTATTGCCTAAGTATTTTCATAAAAACTTAGTTTGTAAAGTAGATTTCTCTCAGAGGTGACAGGATAGTTCAGAAATTAATGTCTATTATATACATTGATTACATCAATAACATTAATATTCTGGCTAATAGCTATATAATAGTGTAGTTAAATATAATTTATATATCAATTTTTTAAAAAATCATTTACGCTTTTCTTATGTTTTTAGCCATAACAACTATTCAAAGTAGATAGGAAATGAAAAGGAAGTGTTCAAAAAGGCGTGTCAAAGTAGTCACTGAATCCATGCAAACATAGAAGACCAGTTGTAAGAGAAAGCCACGTTGACACAGTAAGACTATTAGACATTCTGCCTTTTCTAGCCAAAATTAATCATTGCTTTCCTACGGTGATGCCACTTATGGTGGAGAGGTCAAAAGTAACCTGCCACACTTGTCAGAAAAGGACATAGTTTCACCTTTGCTTTATCATGTATTGACTCTAAAAATGCATGTTTAATATAGTGATTTGTCTTCCACTAGAAGACTTGGGGTTCAGCTACAGAAGCATTAAATCAACAAAGTTAATAGATTCAAAGTGTTTCTGCTCCTGTTATACATGTGCGTGTGCTTGTGTGTATGTGTGAACATATATATGCATATTTGTCTGTGCATATATAGTTTATATTTTCATGTATGTGTGTATAATACCTATATTGTATTTATATATAGTAGTCATTTTTATATACACACAATTTTACCTTTAACACACAGTAACAAATATCAAATATATTTCAATATAAATATATAATTATAAATATATATGTATATTCCTCAAGTTATAAATTCCTAAAGATCTTATAATATGAGACATTCAATGTATTAACTGCTTTGTCTTATGAAGGCTTTTTGTACTTATTACAATGTCTTCCAAGTGCTCTCCCAGCAAAAACACTTTGATGTACTACTCATCATTTCCATTTGGAAGATATAACTACCTTCCTGCTTAGCTGTCACACTGCTTGCAGTACAATGTGTTTCAATAATAAATAAAGTGCATGCTTTAAGTGAAAGTATATATTTTTCAGTACATAAGTCTCTTTGGCATATTTCCAGAGGGCCCAACAGAATATTTATGTTATTGTTTAATGGCAACATTCACTTCTTTCTAGGAGCGATTTTTGATGAATCTGCCAAAAAGGATGATGAGGTGTTTCGTACAGCAGTTGGCGACCTCAACCAGAATGAGGAGATCTTACAGACTGAGAAAATCACATTTTCAGTGACGTTTGTTGATGGCAACAACCCTTTTCAAGCAGTTCAAGAAGGTAAGATCCATCTGCACTCCACTTTTTTACTTCGTATTTTGGTTCAATTCAACTGGCAATGAAATTCTATTTTTAAAAAAGCTATTAAACATGAACATCGTTTTTGTATATTTGCTGCATTGCTTTTCTTTTAGAGTGTTGATTGATAGATTTTAATCCTTTATTCCAATTCTGAAAGGGTTGAGTGTGGAAGGTTATTGTTTTTATTAAAATATAATATGAAAATCATCATAAATACCTAACAATATAAATTTTAGTGTTTTATGACTTCAGTGTGAAGAAACATTCTTTAAAATTATGACTTTCTTTCTGAAATTTTACTTTTGTATTCTTTGAGATAACTGCCACCTTGAGTGTTTTTACAACTGAAGATGATATTTCAAGTGTATTCATGACAAATGTATTGCTAGAAGGAAAACTTTCACACTCTATATACAAATCAAAGATTTTGTGCTTGGATCCTAACATACTGAGTGGGACTATACATTTTTACCTTTGCAATGTGCTAATTGTTAAAGGGCATTTCTCTGTTCTCCCTGTATGAGTGAATTAAATTTTTCGTAGGTACAAAGTCATATAACTACACATTATTTTTATTATACTGGAATGATTATTTTTATGAATGAAGATTTTGATTGAAAGATCTTACACTAATAAATATCTAGTTTTGATGCTATCATCCTAATGAAGTATTTAGCCTTTTGATTGGCAAAATAATATTTCTCACAAAAATATTTGTTGTTTATCTGTTTTGGATTTTACTGTGATAATATATATAGATTAAGAACAGTAATACAAAACCAGTTTAGTCAAATGAAGCATTTGTTTTGTTCAAAACTTAGAGGATTTGGCAGAAAAAAAGATGGACAAGAATTAAACATAGTAGAGTTTGTCAGGAAACTTTTTAAGTATGTATTTGAAGGGTAAATGTTTTTAATCTAACATCTGAATATATATATATATCATTCAGATACGTTAGATTAAAAATGATATATGTATTCCTTTATTGGAATACATTTTTGATCAGTGATATTGGCTACTATTGAAGCTTCCTTATGCTTATTTTTGTCAGTAAGAGAATGTATAGAATGATTAGTGGTCTAATGAATTTCCCTTGTCATTAATTCGATGGAGTGAAAAATATTAATGAATAGAACAGAAATGTTTTAAGTAAAGGCTATTTTTGCAATAAGATAGGTTGTTTACAATAATGTGATGGGATTTTAATTTTAATAAGTAAACATTAATTTTAAAAGTCAGATTAAATAAGCATCTAGTTTACATTTTAATTCAGAATTATCCTGGGAATTTGCAACTTTAAATCATGCCTATGTTGATAAATTTTCTATAGAAACATTTAAAATCTATCTAAATTAATATTAGTATTCATAAAAAAGTAGCAAAGTAGAAATTGAGGAAAATACCCAATAATGTAAAAGAATATATGGACTAAGAAGAATATGTTGTTTTCATAGTTTTAGTGACTGGGATGAGAGCAGGAAAAAATTAGGACAGATTTATTTTCGTGACTATCTTCTGATTAGTTACATATTAATAAATGCACATTGACTTTGAAGATGTACTAAAATATCTATGCCTTTAAAAAAATCCGCTTTGACTGAAAAAATGTGGAGATAAAGAAATGAAAAAAAATAAATGGGTAGAAGGGAATTACAAAGACTGAGTAAATATGTCCCTTTTACCTTTTTTTAGAAACTGCAGTTTGAAAATCAAAGACAATTTTTAAAATACCACAGTTAATCTATTTACATATTGCTTTGTGTAACAATTCTGCTGCCAACTAAATTCTGGAAACCAAAATTCCTGTCATAAGAACTATTGTGATTTGAAAGAATTCATGGCATTGAAAGCAAATTGAAAGAGGAATTACTTTTTTACGTTTCCAAGATAGAGACCACTAGATATTTGTCAAGAAAGAATAAAGTTCTTGATAGTTTGCCTAATGGGTTTTGATATTAACAGATTGTCCTGGAACAGTTATTTCAGTAGTCTGCTCTGAGTAGTGAACCTGAAGTAAGTTCTAGGAAGTTCTGGAGCTAATTTGTTTCCCCATTCAATATCAAGAAAGATCTTGGCTAATTTTAAAGGCAAAAGTCATTCTTTCTAGAGCTCTTATTGCAGTTGATAAGTTTGAAGAAATAAAGGGAAATATTTAACTGTAGGAGAACAAGATTATGTTCAGGATTGTTTTCTTAAATGTTTTGAGGAAGAAATTTAGGAGAAAACTTCAATTGTACCATTAAAAATGTCTGACTTTTCTATTATCATATTTTTGCTTCAATACCATTAAAATTTATAATATGGAAGGTCTTCAGTCTGCTTATTTTCTACATTCTAAAGATGGACACAAGGTCAGTCATATTATTACTGATTGTTTATACGTTAGCACTCCTGATGAACATCTAAAAATTCATGATTCTGAGTTCTCTCTCTTTTTGTTTTTGCTTTTTTAAAATTTCTTTATTTGATTTTAAAAGTCTGTCCTTGAATGAATGGTATCATCATAGCATATAGATGTTTTTATGATAACAATGAATTATAATAGGGATCTGTCAACAGATAAGTGGAATCTAATAATCAAAATTCTCAGTTTATTTTATTGTTGTAACTTCCTCTAGGCTGTTAGATGTAAGAAATTATTTATTTCTGAAATTTAAAATTTTGTTTATCTTTCTACTGTCAACACAACAAAAGAGAGGGCTTTACATATAAATAGCCTATTTAAACCATACACAGTAATAAAGAGTATTGGTAGTATTAAAATGCTTCTTTGTAGCTTTGGTTGTGGTAAATTTAGCATAGCAATTAGTAATTATTTTTATGGTGAGTTTCTAGAAGAAGATATTTTAGTTATAATACAGGATCAGTGTTGTGTTCTCTAGGGATCAATGACTATTTGATCATCATTATCACTATCCTGTAACTTTTATCTCTGCAGTTTTAGATAAGTGAACAGTAGAAAAAAATCTGTTCTTGTTTTCACAAAAGTAATCTGGAAATAAACTACATACCTATTTCTGATCATTCTTTTTCCTTTCTTTTGAATATTTTTTAATAAGCCACTAACTCTTATTTGGTGAGTCATGGGATGCTAAGGAAGGGTAAAGAATTTTTTATAGCTTAACTCAGGAGTTTTTCTGTTTTTTATTTTGCTTTGCTAGGGGGGGCTTTTTAAGAAGATATATAAAAGAAAAAAATGCATTGAAAACTCATAGAATTTTAGTGGTACAAAGTTTTATAATCTTGTTGAATGTTTTAGTATATGAATGAAGTAATTGAGACCACAATGATTAAGTAATTCTTCTACACACATCCAGTGTGTAGAAAAGAGAGAACTAAACCAAGGCCTCTAGACCACTGATTCTATATTTTCCTTGCTACATCTGCTAACTATGTATGTATTTATGAGGGATAAATATACATACATAACCCTAACCCTAACTCTAATCCTAACCCTAACCCACACATACATTATGTATGTATATTTATGATACATAATATATTCTAGGACTTCAGAAAGTGTTGTGGGGAATGAAAAATACTAGCAGATGTATACGCTTTGATAGGTAATGTTTATGTTTGTGGATTTTGATGGTATGGATTAATAGAAAAACACCAATCTAGTTGAGTTGCATTGTATAATCGGTCCACTGTGTTCATTCATCCTTGATTTTCCTCATCTATAGATAATGAATAAATCAGAGCATAAGTGATATATTTTTAAGGTTGGTTTCATCTCTATAGATGAGATGTTCCATACGTCTTTAGAACAAATTTCCAGATTTACATTCTTAAATATTATAGAAATTGTAATTATTCAGTTTCTGTTTAGAGAAGGCTTCACATTGCTGAAATTGCCTTCTAGTTTTTTCTGAAACTGACTCCAAAATTGATCAAAATGATATATGGCAGCTGTCCTTTGTTCTGCTACCTCATCCAACTTATTCATTGAAACGCAAAGAACTCATTACTGTCACCAGAATCCAGAAAAGGCGTTTTTCAAGTTCAGTTGATCTGGATCAAAGCAGCTGTTGCTAGATTTCTCTCCTTACTTCTCCTTTATAGATTGTTCCCTTTGTGGGACTTATTTATGGATATAAAACGCATAGAAATGGCTGGTGTGAAAGACACTTCTGCCTCTGCTGAAAGCCATAGCATTTGTTTATGTTGTTAGCTTTGAGTTGAGACCAGTACCACTATGGTCCATGAAAGGTGGAGATTTACAAAACAATGCCAGAAAATGTAAGGAGAATGCATTTGTAAAAAAATGTTCTCTCTGGATGGTGAATGGAAAAAATATGAATGCATGTATAATTCTTGCATATTTCAGATGTATTAGGAATGATGTAAAGCACCATGCATTGATATAAAATAGCAAGATTCAGTTAAAACATTTTGAAATAAATAATTGCTGTTATTAGAAAAAAATACCTAAAAATGACAATGAAAAGTGTATCAGAATTATACTGCAGAGTCACAAATGTTTCTATTTGAAAGAAAAAGGTGTAACTATCATAATTACTCTCCTTTCTTGCTTTATTAAAAGGCGTTATACTGGGTCACTTTGCTGTATGGCAGAAATTGGCAGAACATTACAAATCAACTGTAATAAAAATAAATTTGAAAAAATATATAAATAACTTAGTTATAAAAGCTGTTTTTAATACAAAAAGCATTCATGATTAAGATCGCTCATCTTCCAAGTTTCAGACTGGTCCACCTTTTACTTACTCCTTTATGCACCAGGGCATGAATATTGATTGCTCCCATATTGTCTTGTAAAAATAGACATCTCACTTTAATATATTTACTATTTCATTTGAATTTGTCTCGTATATCTTCCATAATAAAATTATTATAAATGTAAAACAATGAGACTGCTTTTCATTTATGTTTTATAAAATGTCTCATTTCTTTAGTTACATAAATATTTATATATAATATATAAAAAATATATATACTACACATATTTTAATATATGTATAAATAAATACACATATCCATATCAGGTATGTAAAAGGGATAACAGAAGAGTAGCAGAGCCAAAAATAGTATAAGGAAATCTAACTATGAAAAAATCACTTCTCCAAAACACATCACAATTCATTGTGAATATTTCTGGTGCCATAGGCTAAATCTGAGTAGTCTGGTTCAAAGAGGATGTAAATGTAAGAGAATGATTTATGTGGCTGTACTATTTGATGCTTCATTCCAGGGTTTAGTCTCATAATTTATATTCCTCTCTGCTTTAATAGGACATTTTTACTGTGATTAAAAAAAAATTACTAATTCCAAAATTCTTTGATTGGATTCTGCAACTTTCCTAGCATAGCATTGCAATGTATACCTCATCAGCTTGTATTTCCTAGACCAATTTCGATAATTCCAATTTCAGCTTTTTTTAAAATTGCCTGACAGCTGAACTTGAGAATTAGTGGCTCCAGAAACCAAGAAACCAAACCTGAACACCATGGAGTTATAATTCTTCTCATTCAGCTATTTGTTCTTTTTTTTTTTTTCTCTCATTATTTTCATTCCTTCTTGCTTTTCCACATGAAGGTCAGGGATGCCTGTTGTCTGTGGGTCTAATGCTCTGCATGTGCCTCATGCCTAACTGTATGTGTGAAAGAGTTGATGGAATAGTGACGTAGCTGACCAGCCATCTCCAGGCACACACAGCAGGGGATACCAGATGTACATTTGGTGTCTGTCTGGACCACCGGCTCACCTCCATGAGTCATGGATGTTTAGGTGGGTTAATTCCCCAGCAACCCTGTGCCTTGCTCTGGATCATTTTTCCTCCCTACCTATATTTTCTAAGGCCTGACCCATAAGGTCTGTAATCAGAATCTGCCTATTGTGTGATCATTAGTACTTATCATCATTGTAATATTAAAATATAAGGAATTCTATATTTCTTAGGGACAACAGAGGCATGCATTCTTTTAAATATCTCATACTATCCCTTCCATTAAAGAATTGCCCATCAAGGAGGATTAAAATTGTATGTATTTGGAATCTAATTTTGAGAATACTTAGTAAAATAAGTCTATCCAAATACTTATTAAAAGTCTGATACTGTTCTGAGATTGAGCCATTTAAAATAGGAGGCAAGAAAGGAGAAGACAGAATGTCTGACTGCAGGAAGCTTAAAAATATATTTGAGTTGGGCTGTGGATTTTCAGAACACCAAAAAACATTATATTGTTGCCTTATACCTATAACTTGGGTTTCTAATTGTGTTAATAGTGGAAAGAAACACAACGTGCTAGATTTTTAAAACATTTACTTTTCAGAAAAGAGAAAGGATTTATTTTTTTGAGAAATCCATTATTTTTAATATAATGATAATGAAGCTACACATTGCACAGCTTAATTTTTTTCTGTGATTCATCACTGTACTCCTGTATGAGTAAGCTTTTCCTTTATCTCATTCAATACCACATTTTTAAATAACAAGTCTCTATTGCTATGAATAGGCTGAAATTCAGATGTTTATAGACCTTTATATCATAATTTTATAGCCTTTCTGCTTTGAGGCCTTTTGCCGCACTATCTACAATTGTGTACTGTTATGTAGGTTACCCCATAAAATATACGTTTTAACAGTATGTGCTACTCTGGATCTTATTTTGTTTAGAATCTTTAGTAGCTTTCTATAAAAGCTGTGTGTATTCTTTTGTTGCTGCTTAAGTATTATTTTTATCCTACTAAATATTTTCCCCATAATAATAGTACCCAACTTTCTTCTATACTCTCTCTACCTCTGTGGATAGCGTGTATTATTATGGCAGCATAATTCAGTTTTTAATCTGCCTTTTATGATGCTAACTTGGTAAAAGAATCGCCTATATGTTATAAAGTGACTCTGAATATATAATTTATTAGATTTAAAACTATACTTACCTATACTCTGTATCTGTAATGAGAGTCCATTTTGTAATCATAAAAAAGGTTTAAGTTAACGTTGACAAGCCAAAGATGACTTAGCTATATATTCAGAAGTTAAAAATTATTACCAATATCATTAATATCCAACTTACAAATGATCTAGCCTAACTGCTTAATTTGGGAACAAAAAAAAAATAACTTGAATTTTTATTTTAGCATTTAACAACTTACTTTTGCCATGTCCTTGAAAAGTGTTGTTAGATTTCTGGGCATCACATGATACTTGCCATTTTAGTACTTATACGATATTTTGTTGAATTATTGTGTAACTTTCAAAAGACTTTTCAAAACACTTGCTTTTAGAAGGAAGGCACTTGCCTTTAAGAACTAATGTGAATTTTTTTTTTTTAATTTAAAAATAAAGTCCCCATTGTGGCCCATTGGGTTAAGGGTCTGGTCTTGCTCTTGCTGTGGCATAACCTGTAGCTGCAGCTCTGATTCGAACCCTGTCCCAGGAACTTCCATATGCCACAGGTGTGACTGCAAAAAGAAAAAAATAAAAGATAAAAGCCAGTGTGCAATAGGAAGTTGCATATTTGGGGAAAAAGGAAGTAATCAGCAAGTACTTCTGGGGTGCCTCTCAGCATTTAGCCTTGAGCCAGTTAACCCTGCACAAGGCTGTGCTCTCCTTCACAGCCCTGTTAGCCTGACCTTTATTATCATGAGTTAGATTCTGACCTATATGTGCTTCTCTTCCTTTTGTTCTCCCATTATGGTCCTCTTTTTAAACTCCCCATTTATCTCCTTTTTAATACTTGATTCTTCACGTTGTATACTGTTCACTCATATCTACATTTGATTCATTAGGTGTCTTAAATTGATGCCATTTTTACTACTTGAGAAAAAATATGGCAGTTAAGTGCGTGGGCCAAGGAATTAGATAAGTCTCCTTTAATATGCTGCTTCCTTTTTTATTATGCAGGACCTTGAACACATCCATTGACTCTGAGACTCAGTTTATCCATTTATAAAATGGGGATAAATATGTACTTCATAGGACTACTGTGGTTATGGTTTGTGAGTTTTTCTGCTAAGCTAAATTGTGATGACTTAGCACCACTGCATGTGTGCACTGGTAAATTTTTGTTCCTCTCTGACCTTACCTTTCCAAATGTCCTTTACCACATGTACTAGTAGTTCCTATGGATATCACTGATAGTACTAAGCTCAGTAACTACCTAATCAGTGTCATTTTTTTCGTTTTTTACCCAAGCGAATTGCCCCTTATTAAGATCCTGAATGCTGGGGTTGTAAAAATGTTATATAAATTAAATGCGTCTGCATTTTTTTTCTGTCTTCCAGGGACAGTTCTGCTAGTCAGCACAGGAAGATGAGAATTATATTTGTAGTGTAATTTATTTGGCAAATAGTAGTGATGTTGCAACATGTGTACCTAGGGTTAGGAGGATTTAAAATACCTTGTTACCATTTCTGGGAAGTACAGAAAGCCTGTGGGGACCAAATTAAAGCTTTCTGATGATCTGTGTAGGCTTAATACAATCAGTGAGGTAAATAAGGCAGTGAGTCATAACTAAATAGAATTCAGTTGTAGAGAGGCATAATGTTGTAGAAAAGCGATCTATGTGAAGGTCAAATATAGAAATGAATTCAAGGAAAGCTTTATACTTTGAGTGATGCATCATCTCTGGTATTTTGAGTTTATTTCTGACATGATTGTTTAAAAGGTTATCTTTCTATGTTCTATGCTGTTTTATTCCAGTATGGGAAAATATTAACTCTAAAAACTTGATCATTGGTTTCTTTGAATTTGCAGTATTTTCTTCAATAACACATAATATCATGTTATTTTCTCAGGAATTCACGTCTCATTTTAAGACATATTTTCTTTTTGGTCCTTGATAGACTAATATGATACTAAGAATGGCTAAGTTCATTCCTAAAGCTATATTTTCAAACATAAAAAAGCCTTAAAACATTTAAAAAACTAAAATGTTCTTTATATATGAAGCATATATTTCAAAGTAAAAAATAAATCTTTCCTCAGAATGTTTTTTCATGAAAAAAACTTCTACAAGTAAAATTCAGTTATGATACTTGTATAGAAAATGTTTTTGAATAGAATGACTTTGAATAATCAGTGATAATTTTGTACCTTACTTTTGAATTTACTCTTGTATAAAATCAAACAGAATATGTTAGATGGTTCTCTGTGCTTATTCATACTATTAAGACGGAGCAAGATGTAGATAGCTCTGATGACAGAAATTTACTAGGGGGTAAAAAAAGTGACATTCTTGTTGCCTGAAGAGAAAGAAATGGACATGTTAGCTGCGTTCTTCCTGCTCCCAAATTCTGGTCTTATTCTGTTTTATTAATTTGCCAATAATCTTTATTGTTTGAAATTACTGAGTTCATCTTTTCATTATTTTGAATTTCTTAGTATTTTTGCCCAGTTTAAAGGAGTTTTATCTCTATATTATCTCATATATATACATATATATGTACACCCATAAAAATGCATGTTTCTATTAAACTATCTATTAAACTATAGCTATGTGTATTATATACCATATCTGCCATGTGTATATAATATATATACCGTATATTTATGTCTTTTATATCCACATCTATCTCCATCTATCTACCTACCTACATATCTACATGTCTGTCTGTCTATCTATCTATCTATCTATCATCTAAATAAGTTTACCAAGCACTTCTTTCTTTGGTCATCCTTCCAGTATGGATTCATACTTTTCAAGGGTCATTCATACTTTTAACTTCCCCCCACCATTACTACATCTGTTACAATGGAACAAGGCAAGTTTTCTGTCAAACCACCATTATTTATTATACAAAATTTATTCCATGGTTTCATAAGAGCACAGAATGAATCACCAGTTTATACTTGCTTTCCTTGGAAATTGCTTAAAGCTTAAATATAAGAAGGGGAGACCACTGAAACAAATCTATGAATCACCAAGAACAATTCATTGTTCTTTGAAATACCAATTACAGTTGTACATGTATTTCTAAGATACTTTTAATGCAATGACTCCTAAATGTATTAGGAATTTATATAGATTAATTGAGATTAAATTAACCTTAAGCAATCAAGGAATTTATAATGTAGTAGGAGAGATATACAAAAGGAGGCAAAAAGCAAATAAATTTTTTTTAAAAGAGAAGGATGACATAAAGCAAAACAAAATATACTATGATAAAAATAACATAGTTGAGTGTGTGTGCAATTTAAGACTGTGAATTTTTTTTGATAGAGTGATTATGAAAAAATACAATAAGGAACATTTATGCCAAGATTTGAAGTTGCAAAGTAGCCAGTCATGCAAAGATAGGAGGAAATAACATTCTGGGCAATTGTATTTGGAGAAAACCACTTAGGAGTCAGGGCTGCTCTATGAGTTTGAGGGATTAGGTTGTCTTTTGAATACTCAAAATTTTATTCTGTTGCTTTGCAAATGTTTGTTTTTATCATTGAATCAGCATTTGCTGGGTAGCAATATTTATCTGAGTGTGTTACCCAAATATGCTGCAGTTTTTCCCATTGGAAATGGAGTATGTTCTAAAGGAAATTCTGATTGTCCTGTGGGTCTCACTGACATCTAGGGTAAGGGGATCTCATTCTTGAACCTCTTTGGGGTTTGAAATTCACCTCTCTGTAACTCTGATTTTGAATATAGGTATGAAACATTGCTCTTCATTCAAGTGTTCTTCCTAGGAAATAGCAATGAAATGAAACATGGAAGAAGGAAGAATTTACTCAGTTTTCTTGGTCTTTTAATAGAGAGTAGTACACAGAGATATATTAATATCTAAAACTAGGAACAAAATATCTTTTGTAGCTTATATGTTTGCTGTACACTCTTGACAAAAGAGCCTCACTTGAAAAGCCCAAGAATGAGAAATGACATTTATTTATATATTACTATAACTCATGGCCTATTAAGTGATTCTTTTCTTTTTTTGTGCTTAATCTTTTTACTGCCTTGTAAACTGTAAGGTAGTTAGTATTCTTACTAGCTTTGTACAGATGAGGAGAATGAGGTACAACTAAATTAGCTAACTTGTTACATCTGAAACTTTAAAATAATTCCTGGAAAACTCTGGTTTCTGTTTAAGAATGCTAATTGGGGTCCAAGCCACACATCAGTGGGGGGGAGGATAATGCCTTCAAGGTATTTATTTTCTGTCTCTTGTGTGAGGTCATCTTGGGCTGGGTGATTATCTCAAACAAAAGCCTTGCTTTTTTAAAGGCAGCCTGCCCTTTATCACTCTTTTTTAGAACTCCACAAATTCTTCTCCTGTCTTTTGGGCCTAGGGCTGGTTACCACCCCACTGCCACTACCTCTGAATTCTTGTACTATCCATCATTTTTCTACTACATCCCACCCATACCTATATAATTCATCTGTTTGAAAAAGAAATCCTTCTCAAATTATCCTATTTAGAGTTGCTTCCTATTGGGATTTTAGCTGGTATCATTTTAAATTACTACATGTATCTGCCTATGTAGAAAAGCTCATCTTAACTCAACTCTTATGAGCTGATGACTTGTCCAGTCTAATTAGGAAGTGTTATATTTTGGATATATTATTCAAACTAGTGCATGCATGTCATACTGCAAAACTTGGAATGTCTCACACAGACCTTTAAGTTCTATATTTTACAAGACGAAATCCTCATGTTCATTGGTATTTTTACGTACAGCAAAAGCTGACTTGATGTGAGAGATGTTGAGAGGCTGCCTCCCTCGTGAAAATCAGGTAGTCTGGCCAGAAATGGGATGATCTCCAAATGGCATAATTGGGTGCTACTGTTGAAGAAAACATGATTCTTTTTACTTGAAATATGACAAATGGAATGAACTAGATGAAAATTAATGTTCCAGTTAATATATTTTAAACATCTCTTTTTGAAAATCTTCTACTTTAAGGAAGTTGATGAATCGGTTCACAAATTCTTAAATATTTTACTCTATCTTCAGTGGGGATAATTTCCTTATCTCTTTCTTTTATTCCTTTCTTTGTAGGAATGCTTTATTGTATACACTAGACTCCTTATTAAGTTGCTTCAGGAAAAAAAAAAAAAGCACGTTTTATTGTTGGGTAAATTGCACAGCCAAGATTTTTGTTACCTGGTAAATTTAAAGAGTAATTAGGAGAAACTAAGTTACAAAGGAATTATTTTGCATTTTATCTTTTTTTATTTCCAAGAGCCATAGTTTAATAGACACTAATGAACAGCAAATAGTCAAACAGTAGGCAGCAGAGCAAGAGGAAACAGGAAGGGTCCACGAAAGCATGACCAATATTATTAAATCCTTTGTTTCTTCCTTTATCCAACATTATTCAGCATCGTAGTACAAGACAGTGAGGTAGAATGTGGATGTAATTTAGGAGTACTCTGCATCTTTAAGGAGCTTTAAAACACTAAGGAAGAATAAATGCGTGTACATAGATAACATTATTCCTAGGCATTAGATTCGTAAGGAGCAAAATACAAAGTTCAATAGAAAATGAGATGATTTACAGCCTAGGTATGTTGAGTTATGGTAGAGGGTAAAGAAGAAGTAAAAGGGAAAAAAAGCAAACTATTTTTTCTGCTCTGAAAGGAGAAAATATTTAATCAAAGAAGCAGCCCTGTTCAAAAATACATCTTTGTGACAGAAAAAATATGATCTGGGGGTGGGGCTGGACTGCGAATAGAAACATCAGGCCACAGGGACAGAAAGGCAACTTTTCTGTCAAGGTCATTACTCTGTTCCCAGTTTTAAGATCATGCCTTTCGAAAATCGGTGGTAGAATAGTGAACCTAGTATGGAGAAAATCTTGATTCAGCAAGTAAAATTAAGCATGAATAAAGACGTTAATAATGACATCAGCCTTCATATAGTGAATTCTTAGTTGTTTTTTTTTTTTTAATGCAGCAAAAGTACTGAAAATGAATGGAACTTAAAAGATGCTGCTTCAAAGGTACAATGTCTTCACTGTGTTTTTAAGAGCAAGTGCTATTTTAAAAGTAATTGTACCACATCTACAGTACTTTTCACATTAAAGAAAGAGATAAGCTTCAAGTTTTATAAATTAAATTCACCATGCATATGCATTAACTAAAGCTCTCCAAAGATATTTACTTCACATTTAGCATTGCGTGCTATAACTAAGAGTGTCATGGCACTGTGCTCTTACATGAAAACATGGATTGTTTCCTAACTGAGTTGGACAGAAGTAGGTAAAGAATAATCATATCCTGTTTTGTGGTTGTTTTATATGCAGAGTCTGTGATTACTATCTTTTTTTTTCTTTAGGTGAAATAGTGTTTTAAATTAAAAGCACTTTTATTGGTCAGATTAGCAAAGTATCCAAATTAAGCTTGTTAATTTGAACAAAAAAAATTGCTGAGCAATCAGTGAAAATCTTTATCCATTGTTAATAATTTGTTAATTGTTGATTGATTTATCATGACATCTTAATAAATATTATTACATTGAAGA
>PVHT020000886.1:2681729-2718701 GCA_004024745.2 Catagonus wagneri | reverse complement strand
GGGACTTAATTAAACTTCAAAGTTTCTGCACAGCTAAGGAAACCCTAAACAAAACGAAAAGACAACCCACAGAATGGGAGAAAATATTTGTATATGATTCAACTGACAAGGGATTACTCTCCAAAATTTACAAACACCTCCTACAGCTCAACACCAAAGAAACAAACAACCCCATCCAAAAATGGGCAGAGGATCTAGGCAGACAGTTCTCCACAGAAGACATGCAGATGGCAAATAAACACATGAAAAGATGTTCAGCATCGCTCCTTGCTAGAGAAATGCAAATCAAAACCACTCTGAGGTACCACCTTACACCAGCCAGAATGGCCATCATCAAAAAGTCTACAAACAAGAAGTGCTGGAGAGGGTGTGGAGAAAAAGGAACCCTATTACACTGTTGGTGGGAATGCAAACCGGTGCAGCCACTGTGGAAAACAGTATGGAGATTCCTCAGAAAACTCAAAATAGAATTACCATTTGATTCAGCAGTCCCACTCCTGGGCATCTATCCAGCAGAAACCATGACTCGAAAAGACACATGTACTCCAGTGTTCATTGCAGCACTCTATGCAATAGCCAGGTCATGGAAACAACCTAAATGCCCATCGACAGAAGAGTGGGTAGGGAAGATATGGTACATACACACAATGGAATGTTACTCAGCCATTAAAAGGAACGAATTACCATCATTTATAGCAACATGGATGGACTTAGAAATTATCATGAGAAGTGAAACCAGTCAGACAATTAGACAGCAACACCCAATGCTACTGCTTACATGTGGAAACTAAAAAGACACAATAAACCTTTTTACAGAACGGACAATGACTCACAAACTTTGGAAAACCTTGGTTTTTCAAATAAGACAATCTGGGGGGCGTGGGGATGCATTGGGGGATTGGGATACAAAATCTATAAAATTGACTTGTTATGATTTATGTACACCTATAATTGAAATAAAATCCATTAAGAAAAAAAAAACCCAAAAATAAATAAATAAATAAATAGAATAATGAGGAAAAGAGCTTTCTGAGATAATGATTTTTGAGCAGAGACCTGAAGGATTAAAGGAAGTGAATGATGTGGACACTAGGAGGGGCGGGTGGCAGAGTGTGCAGAAATTTCTGGTAAGAGTATTAGCAACTTGAATTTTCCTGTCTTCTTAGGACCAGATTTATACCTGATTTTCATTAACTGTGTAACTATTTTATTTTCATGACTATCTGTAAATTGTCTGGCTAGTACCTACAATCACTTATAATTTCAAACTGCTTTTTTTGAAAATTTGTTTTATAAATTAAAGTCTTTTATTTGAGCTTCAGCCCTGGAACTGATGTCCAACTGCGCATTGCCACACACTGTGCAGCCTGTCTGACTTTCTCATTGTGTGTATAAACCCTGCTATCAGTCACTGTACTTGCCAGTCACTTAAGCTTAATGTCTTGATTATCAACAGTTTTTATGGATTATTACTATTATCACTTACCATAATTTGAATAAACTCTTCTCATCCACTGTATTAAACTGTTAAAAATATATCCCTGTCCTCTTCCACAGTTAGCACAATTTTAGCTGGATCCACATACCACCCTCCTCCCAAATAGAACTATATTTCCAATTTTTCCATGCAGTTATATAAAAGGTTAATGGAATGGGAGTGGAAGTATGGACAAGTTACAAGTCTTTTCCAATTTAAAGGCAAGATACTTGCCCTAGACTCACACTTCTTCCCTTTCAGTGAGCTAAAGTAATGTTGTGGCTGGGACCCAGTTTTGACCACGCAGGTAAGGACTACAGACTAGAGGGTTTCAGCGCGGTGAGGTAAAAAGAACTGGCTCCTCTGTATAGTGAAGCTGCCTTGGGTGGACTGCTACATATGAGAGTAAACCTCTATCTTATTTAATAAACCTTTCCTACTTGGGTTGATGTTGTTCCAGTAGGTTAAACCTTAGCACAGCAAGTACATGTACCTCTGAAAACATCTTGCTATATGAGACAGATAGCTCACTGCTCCTACTACCCTGGTGAGGATATCCAATTTGAGGACCCAGGTACTCCAATTTTTTTTTTTTTTCGGCGACAGCTGTGGTTATCTTCCTTTTTGCTGCTACTGCTTCTCTTCCTCTTCCAACAGATGTATTGAGGTATAATTTATATAGCATAAAATCCATCTATTTCAAATAACAATTACATTATTATTTACAGAGTTGTGCAACCATTACCAAAATCCAGTTTTTAGAACATTTCCATCAGCAACAAAATACCTCATGCCCATTTGCAATCAATCAATCGGTCTCCATTCCCACAGAACCTCTAGCCAACGACAAACCTGTCTCTATAGATTTATTACTTCCAGGCTGCCAATATAAATGAAATTAGACAGTATTTTATCTCGCATGTTTCACTTAGGATTTGTTTTTGATGTTCATCCATGTATCAAGTGTATGTATCCTCTAATGATGCATAGTGTTCCATTGCAGAGATATATAACTTGTTTTTCCATTCAGTAGCTGAGGGACTTTGGATTATTATGAAATACTTTGTAATTATTGTGAAAAGTGCTGTTATGGATTTTTATGTAAAAGTAATGTTGAGGGCATATTTACATAATTTTGTGTCTTAATCTTCTTGGGTTGCTGTGACAAAATACCACATAGTAAGTGCCTTATGCAACAGAAATTTATTTTTTTCACAGTCCTGAGCACCAAGATAGAAATTCCAGTAGGGTTGGTGTCTAGTGGGAGCCCTCTTGGGTTGCTTCCTTCTCCCTGTATGCTCAGCTGACCTTTTCTTTGTGTGTGCATGGAGGGAGAGAAAAAGCAAGGTCTTTGGTAACTTTTCCTTTAGGGACAGTAATCCTTCCAGATCAGGCCTTACCCTTGTGGCCTCATTTTACCTTAATTACATCTTTGGAGGCCCCATCTCCGAATGTAGCCACCCTGAGGGTAATGGCTTCAATGCTCAAAATTTGGGGGGAGACAGACATCAATTCATAACACTTTTCTTAGGTATGTGTCTTGGAAGGGAATTGCTCATTCATATGGTAGATTAATATTGAACTTTTAAGAAACTGCACAACTCTTCCAAAGTAAGTAGTTTTACTTCATATCTTTGTAAATTTTGTGAAACGCTTAAAGTGGTATCTAATTAAGGTTTTAATTTGTATTTCCCTAATGATTAATGATACTGACCTTTTTTTTTTTCCTATGCTTATTGGCCACCTGTATCTTTTCTTTGATAAAATGTTTTTCCAAATATTATATGCATATATATATATATATATATATATAAATGTTTTTCCAAATATTATATACATATATATATATGTATATATATATATATATATATATATATAGTTCTAGACTTGTTGAGTTTGAAATTTCTTTGTATGTACTTGATAAAATCTTTATCACATATATGTTTTACAAATATTTTCTCCTAGTGTTTTTTTCCTCCTTTTCATAAAGGTGCTTTTTGAAGAGCACTTTTTAATTTGTTGAAGTTCAGTTTCAAATTTTTTTAAGTATCTTTCTTTTGTCATTATATCTAAGAATTTTCTGAAAATTCAAAGTCACTATGATTTTCTTCCTCTTTCTTCTTAAAATTATATGTAATTAAAGCCTTATATTTAGACCTAGGAACTATTCTGTGTTTGTATTTGAGTGTGGAATGAGGTGGTATTTTACCATGTGAACGCAGAATTTGCTTACTACTGCTTCTTAGGTAGATTATTCTTCCTCTCATTGAATACTGTTGGCACCATTTTTGAAATTAATTGACCGTAATTTTATGAGTTTATTTCTAAAACTTCACTCTTATTCACTTGAGCTATATGTCTGTCCTCATGCCACTAACATTTGTAGATTTATAGTAAATTTTGAAATCAAGTAAAACCTCATTTTCCTCTTTTTTCAAACTTATATTTGACTATTGTATTCTTTTAATTTTATGAAAATATTAGAATCAACTTTTATTTCTGCAAAACAGCTTTCTGGAAAATTGACAAGGATTGTGTTGAAGCTACAGGTCAATTTGAAAACTGTTGTCATCTTAAAAAATTTAGTCTTTTATTTTACAAACATAGAATGTATGTCCATTTATTTAGAATGTTATAATTTTAACGTAATATTTATCATTATTTTAATATTTTTTTACTTTTCACTATACAAGTCTTATGCTTTTAATTTATTCCTTAGGATATTATTCATTTTGATGACATTATCAGTGGAATGATTTCCTAAATTTTATGCTCAGATTGTTCTTCCTAATATATAAAAATTATCTGTCTATCTATCTATCCTCTATATCTGGTCACATGTGGCCTTGATGAACTCAGTAGTTTGTTCTAGAAGTTTTTCATGTATTCTTTAGGATTTTTTACAAATAATATTATATGCGAATGAAAAACTTTAACTCTCCCTTTCTAAATGGATATCTTTTTGAAATTTATTTATTCTCACAATTGAATTGCCTAGAACCTCTAGTACAATGTTTAATATATCTTTGAGGCAAGAAAACCTTTCTTGTTTCTAATCTTAGATGGAAAACAGCCATCCAAATCTGAATATGAATTAACTGTGTATTCACCATAGAGGCCTTTTCTCATGTTGAGGAAATGTATAGGATACATGGGAGTTAATCAAGACCCCTTTGATGCTTATTCCCCAGATCACCTTGTTAAATTTCTGGCTAGTTTTCTGGTCTGTTGCAGATCAAACTAAAATTGCCGCCTCAAGTTTGCTAAGATGTTGAACTTCCTAAATTATTTGACATCTAGATTATCATTTTCTGCAATGCCTTTGAGTATGATTTTTTTCTCCTATACCATTCCAAATCAAATCCTCACATTTTTTATAAAATGTTCAGTAGTTTTTTTTTTAATAAGTAATTTTAATTTGTTGTATATCTTTGGTCAATTTCAAGACTCTGAATATTTTTTTTGTCACTTTTGTCCAGTTTTATTATTGCTTTTTTTTGGTAGATTTTCTGAGATCCACATTTTGTCATTTATGAAGTTCCACACACCCCTTCTTTTTATAGTAGGGATGGAGATCATAAAATTAAGATTTTAGGGAGGATATATCATTTTAGCTAAACTATGAATGATAGATAGTATACGAAATTCACTTATTAGGTTAGTTCAGAAGGAGAAAAGAGTGTCAGAAAAGTGAACTCTGGGTAGGGGATGACCAAAAGTTTAGTTTGTCTGGAACCTTATCTATTTTGAGGACATAAACATGGTAGATTGAAATGAGCCAGTAATAAGTTTTGAATATCAAACTAAGGTTTCTGGATTTAGTAATTTAATATCTTAGGAAGTACCAAAGAATGAGAGGAATTGTGTGCTAGGATTGCATACACACACACACACACACACACACAGCATCCTATAATATAAATGACAGATAGATTAAAGGTCAAGAAACCAGAATCAGGAAAACTAGTTGGGGGAATCTGTTGAGATTGTCCAAAGGAGAGGTAATCAGTTCTCAGACTAGGATAAATATAGTGAGAAGGGTAAAAAGTGAGCTCCTATGAAGTTATGTTGCAGGAATACTTGGCATTTTGTTATAAATCTGGGGCCAATAAAAGAAAAAATCACAGAAGATTACTAACTTTTGGTCTTTAGAGCTAAACAAATATAAAATTAATAAAAATAAGAATCATAAAAGGAAAGACATACAGGGTAGGTTACTGTAGTTAAACTTACTGAATTCTTATTCTGATAAGTATAGTTTTATGAGTTTTGTTTAAATTGTTTCATTATTCCTCACACAGTTGCTTCTATATATTAAGAAACTAAGGAGGTAAATTTAGTTAACCAAAATTAAATGGCTAATAAGGGTCAGAATTGGAATTTTAACCTCTGTTAGAGTATGGGCATCCAGATTTAACTGGAAAGTGAAACTGGAGTCTTTAGAAAGGATGGAGTGATGGTTTAATATCACAGTGTTTGGGGGTGAAAATTAAAGCTTGATATTGGATGAGATTACCAAAGAGCAATAGAGGGGAGGCGAGACACCTATTGATATATCATTGCAGATACTTAACATTTCATAAAAAAGGAAAGAAATAAAGAACAAATTCTGAATTGAAAGAGGAACCAGGAGATCATTATCCCTGAGGAGAAAATCCTTCTTTTGGGGGTGGTTAACTGTCATTGAATGTTGTTTGGATGTGGGCTATACCAAGTCCGTGGGTTTCAGAGATAAGGAACCCATTGATTATGGGAGAATTTTCTTCATATTGTTAGTAGCGTTAATGAAAGAGCAGTACAAGCAGTAAGGAATTAGTGGATGTGAAGGACTGAATAATTTGAGTAAAGTCTCTATTAAAAGTTTGATGGTGAATTTATGTAAGAGTATAATTGGAGTATAGTGAAACATTGAATGCATAAGGGATTAAAAGCTATTTTATAAAAGTAATTTGTTTTAGAAAGGGGTTAAAAAGAAAAATTTGGTAAATACTGAAGTTTGAGCTAAGAAGCAATCATTGAGAAGGAAGTTTGAGGAAATTTTGGGGAAGTGGTTATAGTCATCTCAATAATACTTAGGAAATGGAACTTTGGGGAAGTTCAGTGAATAGTAGAAGAGGTTTGGAAATGCTGCTGACGACAGTCAGTTAGGGATGATTAAAAATATTTCTGAGTCATGCTAAGAATCAACCCAAGATTTCAGAGCAGTAGTCTATAAGAGATTATATAAGGCCACTTTCATAAAATTCTCCAACAATATTCAGAACCTGTCAGCATAATGAATGTCACCATTTGAGGTATAAATACTGTTTTATCTATATTCATGGCTAGACATTATGTTCAGAAATTATTTGCAAGTGTAAGAAGTCTTGTGGGTGAATGATCCATTAGAAAGGGAAAATGGTTTCTTTTGGGATAGATGCTATTTCCATACTTTCCTTGTTTCCGTGAATCCTATGTGAATATATGAGATTAGGTGTTTCTGTAAAAGAAATTGGAAAGAATGGGGAGAAAAGTAAAGAATTTAACCTTTTTGCTGTAATTCTGTTTTTCCCTTTGGATTTTCTTCCAGAGTTTATTTGTTCACAGTGAGCATCAATCTCCTTTAAAATTTCTTAAGGATGTTTAAGAGGCTTCACTTATCCTATGTTAATTTGTAAATTATATATCTATTTTATATAATATATATTATATAGTTTATGTAATATATATTATATATTCTATATAATACGTATTATATATAATAATATATAATATTAGCTCTTGGTTCTGGGACAATTATCCTTACTATCTAAAGTGGTATAGTGGAAAGCGAGTCCAACCTGGAGTCTAAAACATTAATTTTGTTCCTAACTCTGGCTCATAAGCAGTTTCTCTGCGTAAATATTCCTGAATTGTAAAATGGGGATAAAAAATACATAAGTGACTTCACCGGTTGACTGTGAGATTCCAGTAGGTGATGGATTGGAAAGTCTATATGATGTATTAGGTTATGGCATTTATTTTTAAACCCCACAATAATTAGCTTCCAGGCCCATACTATACTGGAACTAAAATTTCTGCTTCCTCCAAAAATATTTGGTTACCTTGAATATATAAAGCTCAGAAACACTGGGAAGCTTTAGAAGATAAAAAAAAAAAAATTTGTAGTATACGTTAGTACTTAAATAAGCTTAAAGTGATCTTTGAGAAGCTAATTCAGTTCTGAAGATTTTAGGGTGATTGTTTCAAAAAAATTATTTATAAAAATGTACATTTATTGAACAGACATTAGTTCATATACATTAAAGCCATATGTTTAACTGCTACTATACTGACTAAAATACCTTTCTTTATATGATTAGAATGTGCTATAATAGCATCTGAATATAAATAAATTGTGTGTGTGTGTGTGTGTGTGTGTGTGTGTGTGTGTGTGTGTGTTTGACTTGCTTATCCTCAGAGTGAACTATGCAACACAGAAATAAATAGGCACTCAAGAAGAAAGTTTTGTCTTCTTTGGCCTGGGTAGTGAAAGAGATCCTCCAATTTTTATGAAATTATTTGGTTGGTAAATTAACAAAACTAAATGTAAACTGTTTTTCTAGGAGCCAAGTCCTAGAAAAATAAAGATCTAAATCTGTGATCGTCCCTGCCCTGAAGAGATTTTTATTCCAGTGGAATAAGATGTGCACATTTTAGTAGTCAGCAATGGTAGTGGCATGTGTTCATACAAAAATAGTTTAAAGAAGAACTTGATTCTGTTCATGTAAGCAAAATTCTTTTTCTTCTGCTATGATTATCGTGGAGTAATTACCATAGTAAACGCTGTGGTACCACTAACACCCACATAGTCATATTCCTTCTGTTTGTGTGAAAACCCGGCACCATGGAGCTGGAACTCAAATTTTTTCTGTGAATGCATTATTCAAAAATAGTTATCTATGAACATAACTAAAATTTTATGTCATACACTTGAAGATTATAATTTTTGCCAATTGTTTCAAAACAAGCTATGTAAAAGGATAAGGATGAATAAATATTTAATAAAGATTTGATCAGAATTATTTAACCTAACGTTTGCAATATTTTGATTCTCATTTTTACTGTCTTTTGTTTGTTTAGACCTGAAGACGCCACAAAATTCCACTATATATATGGAATTTCGCAGTATTATTAAAAAAAGAGAGCCATATGGTCTAGCATAATTCTGTGGCTGCACGCGGAAACCAAGTTATTTTTGAGCACTACACCCAGATTTAGTATATTTAATTAAAATTAATACTGTAGCTTATATATTACAATTCTCAGATTCTACAAAGAGACAGATTCAGCTTAAATTCTTAAGACTGATGAGAAACAGTGAGATCAAATCCTAAATTAAAGAATTTGACTTTACTAATCCTGGACCTGTAGATGTTGACTCTCTGTATAAGTTTCAGACAACTCATTGTAAAATTAAAATTAATATAGTAATAATAGATATGGCTATTTTAAATGTAGTATTTAAGAAAAATTTTTTTTGTAAAAATTAGGGAAAACATAAAGGCAAATGTCATATAATGGACACTCAAAAGCCAGTAGCTATGAAAGTTCACTCATCATCATAATTCTTATTTGAATTATAGAAAATAAATGAACCCATGTGCAAATGACCATAAAATAATGATAGTAAGTTATTTATGTCATAGTTAACAAGGCACTGTTTCAGAGCTTGCACATTTCTCCTAAAGAGAGGCTTTCCTTCTATAGAGCAACAAATTCATATTCATCGTCATATTTCTGACTTAAACTGCATAAGATAAATGAACCCCTGCACAAGTGACCATAAAGTAATAAAAAACTGTCAGTTTTTTTTCCTCTTGTAGTTAAAAGAGCAGTGTTTCAGAGCTTTTAGGATTTATCCTAGAGAGAGGCTTATTATCTATAGAGAAGCAGATTCATATTCACATGACTCTTTGAGCTTTTTCAAGGTATATTGACACCTAGGTTGGTTTTAAATTGACTGTAATGTCCAGAGATGGAGTCAGTCAACAGCCCCTTCTCTCCACATATGTGTATGCATGGAACATATATCTATTGAAGCTACTTCCTAGATTTTCCTAGTTAAAGCAGCACTGACGGTGGTATTCTGAACTTCAGAATATATTTTTTTTTCTCCCTGAAATTCTACATGGTAGCAGCAAATCAGCAGAATCACCACATTAACTAACAGCAAATAACAGTATTTTAAGATTCTGTTATGATTGCTGGTTGTGAGTGATTGTGGTTAGTCTATTGTTTCTTCAGATTATAAAACTTATGACAAACATTTCCTTTTTTTTCCTTTTTTTTTTAAGGCCACACTCACGGCATATGAAAGCTCCCAGGCTAGGGATGGAGTTGGAGCTGTAGCCACCAGCCTATGCCACAGCCACAACAATGCTAGATCCTAGACATGTCTGTGACCTACACCACAGCTCATGGCAATGCTGGATACTTTAACCCACTGTGCGAGGCCAGGGATTGAACACATATCCTCATGGATCCCAGTTGGGTTTGTTATTACTGAGCCATGATGGAAATTCCACAAACAAACATTTCTTAAAGGAGAGTTTCTCTCCAAAATATTTTTTAAGGATTTATATTTGAGGTCTAGGTCAGCTATCAGAAAGTCATATGAGATAATAACTCAAACTTTCGGTTTATCTAAATAAATGTGAATGTTTTAAAATAAGACCATTATAATTCATTTCTGTATTTTCAACATGGGGAGAAAAAAATGAAAATATTTCAGTACTCAAGAGAATGAAATGACAGGACACAGACTGTTAGAAAATATAGACAAAGGATAAATCTGATAAAGGGCTGCAATCCAAAATCAGCAAACTCAACAATAGGAAAAAAAAAATATTAAAAAGTGGAAATTAATTGGAAGGCTTTAACTGACAACTCTCCAAAGAAGAAAGTGGCTTTTCCTTCCAATGTAATTTATACATAGAAAATTTTTATAAAATATAAAATAAGCAGGAATAAAATACATTGTTGATTAAGCCTAATATCTAAAAGAACTATACTTGAGATTTTCATTTAAATATTTCATTGTTTACCTTTCATTTTTTATGTATGTCTTTTAAAATCTATTTTGCATAATTATATTTAGTAATCCAATTTTTGGCAACATGAGAAGTCTAGCTATCCTATATTTCATTTGATTAAAAACACTGAAAAAGACAAGCAAAACTATATTTTAATGCATAGAGGTATTTTCAAGCAAATAAATTCTCTTGAGTTAAGAGATTAAATCATTTAAAAAATGACAGTTCGTTAGTTCTCAAGTTGTCACTTGGCCTGGGGCATCTGTTATCAGATCCTGACTGGCCTAGAGATTTATTTTTGTTGGTTTTGGCATGTGTATCAAACGTTGGGGCACACAGGTTTCAGAGTCTTTTCTCAGGTTGCATAAACTTGAATGCACAAATGGCTACAATAAAAAAAAAATTAAATAACAAAACCAAAAATGTAAAATGGACCAAAAGAGGAAATATGGTTCAGCCTTGACCTAGTAGAGGGTTCAAAAATCTCTTTTGATAATCCATGGTCATGAAGACTCTCATGTGAAAGCGGGGCCTCAATTCATGCTCTTTGCATGGTGCAGAGAAAACTAAGCCAAGATTAAACTTAAAATGGACTTTATGGTTAGAACTGTTACCAAGTATTTTACAAAAACAAATCTTTCTGGAATATTGTATATTCAAGCCAGGCTTTTTGATTCCCCTGGAGAAGACACTAAACAATATCATCACAATCACATAACACAATTATAGAATTCATAAGGAAGAAAGGGACCATGGGCAGAGACAACAGTTCTAGCTATTTTTCCATAAGCTCTTTTGCCATAGACATCTTTGTCACAAGAATTTTCACTGCAAACATTTTCATCAAGTAACTAATTGGCATTAAGGCAATTTTGCCATAAGAGATAAAGTAACAAATTGATGGTTAGGTTTGACATATACAATACAAAATCATGAAAATCATGACAAATGACAGTGATTTGCCCCAAGAGTTAGTTTCTTACTTTGAAACACAATACACTAGAGGAGAAAGAGGCTGAGGACCTTGAAGGTGCAGAGGTGAACCCACATTTCCCATAGAACTTGAATATCATTCAATGAACATGTGAAAACATGCCAAGAACCAACGACAAACCATGTAATATAAAGCTCAGTTACAAATATGCATCCTCATATTTGGGAGCTGATACCTCTCTAATGAAAGAAGAAATTTTAGTGAAAAAGGAAAATTGCAGTGCTCAACAAGGAAATGAATCAACAAGAAAAAAAGTGTGTAAAAGACTGTATGAGAAAAGTGTATAAGGAACACAAAATATAATCAGTTATTTGCACAATGTTGTCATAAATCTACACACATTTTAAATGAATGAAATTATTTTCTGTTTCTCAATAAAGTTGTTTTAATTTTATTCCTTTCTCACATTTTATTATGTTCTTTTTCACGTTCCTATTTATTTATTTATTTTTTTTCTGTCGGAATTACCTTATGGCCAATTTGTTATTCAGTAGAAATGTTTGCAGTGAAAATGTTTTCAGCAAATATGTGTGAGACAATGATGTCTACAATAAAGACATTTAAAACAAAAATGTCAGACACAAATGATTACAAAGCAAAATATAAAATGATATAGTAAATATGTTTAAAAAATATGGCAGAGAATCCAAACATTAGTAAAAGCATAAGACCCTCAAAGATGACCAGGTGGAGTTTAGAAAAAAAGAAAAACAAATAGAAAATGAAAAGCTAATTTCTATAAATATGAAATATAACGATTGAAATCAAATCTCATTGAAAAGCTAGCAGAATAAACACAGCTGAAGAAAGACTTACTGACTGGAGTACAGGTCAGAAGAAATTTTGCAGAACTGGTCATAGACAGGCAAATATACTTTAAAAATGAGATAGAATTTGAGATGATAAATCATCAAGGAGGCAAGATATTTTCATAGAATGAAAAAGTATTTTAAGAGTTAATGGATGTTGTCATGTGGTAACAGCATGAATGAAGGAAGTTGATTGTGCAAGTTTGTAATAGACTTTAACTTACATTCTTCTGTTTTTAATTTAAATCCCTCTGTTTTCATCAACTTGTTCCTGGTGTCCAGGATGTGCTGATGAATGTTTAAAATTGTTTCACTAAACAAAGGGAAAATGAAAATGTATCTGCATATATGTTTAATATAAGTGTTTGTTAAAAATATTAATGGTATAAAGGATATATAGAATTCATTTTACAAAAATAACTTATTTATTACTTTAGTGTGCATTCCATGTAACCAATTGATTCTCACAGAATGTTTTCAGTGATTTTTCCAAATTCTTATATCCATAATCAACATAAGGATACAATTCATCCTAATTTGACAAGGTTGGATCCCAATCCACCAACATTTTATACAGTAAAATTATTGTAATTTAATCTGATATGTGGTCTATTGCTAAAATATTTCTCACACTTGTAAAACTCGTGTTCATTTAACTGACTGAAACATCTTTTCAGCCTCAACAATAGACATAACACACTTAATAGAATTAATATGCATCATTTATATTTTTTCCATTACTTTCTTAAGGCTAGAATAATAAATAAAGCTCTGATTTATAGTGTTTGCTAATTTCTGTCAGTGTGTAAATTTTCTCGCCGTAGCCAATTTCAAGCTATCATACGAACCCACTGAATAGTGAGTTAGTCAGGAAAAGGTGTGCAAGAGCACACTATTATATAATACTTTTATATAACATATAGTATTTCTACAACATAGATACAGACAAAACAATGTCAATAGCATAACTAATAGTAAAATAATTGGGAACATTTGAGTTTTAAATTTATCTTCATTGTCTTTAGGGAGATCCAGCTGTGGTATAGCTTGTTGAGTATCTGGTCTTGTCTCTGCATTGGCACAGGTTTGATCCCCCACCTCGCACACTGGGTTAAGGATCCAGTGATTCTGTGGCTGTGGTGTAGGTCGCAGCTGCAGCTTAGATTTGATCCATGCCCCAGGAGCTTCCATGTGCCTTGGGTGTGGCCAAATAAATAAATAAATATATTACTGTTTTTAATGTAATTTAATTGAAACTTTATATAATTTAGTTTTTAATCATTGCTGGTTAACAAACTCTTACTAATTTCTTGAAGATATTTTCCTAGGCTTTCACAAGGTAGTAGGAGCAGGGTGCCAAGCTCCCTTTTCTGTCTTTTCTTCAGATAGAACTCTCCACTGAAGGATATGAGACCAAGAAGGATGCCAGTTGTCCAGGATTAAGAAGGAAACTAAATTTTCTACCCCTCTGTTCACCAACTTTTAGCAAACATTTTTGTTTCTATATGTGCCCTTCATCCATAACTCCTATGGGACTCATGCATCCAAAAGAAGAATTCTAAGGAGTTTATGGAGGGAAAATTGGATTTCTTATTGCTCCTTCCTTAGCAGGCATTTAAGTAGACTATTTCTACTTTAAGTCAGTTGTTAACTACTCTTGTCTTCTCCAATCACTTTTTGTTTATCTTTTAAATCATTTTTTCATTCTTTGTTGTAATTTTATTTATTCTTAAGCCATTAATTGTGGGGTGAGAGATGGCTGCTGGACATTTAAAAACAATAAATTCCTAATGTCAGTGCTTTCATATTTAGTCATTTTCAATACCGGTTGATACTTATCATAATCCTAGAGCTTACCAAAGGAATTAGTACACAGGAAATTCTACAAAATATGGAGTAGTGCAAATGCAACATTGCCTTTATACATGTTGATCTGTGTGAAATCAAAAGGTGGAAATATTATTTGTCTTTTTATTTTTTTTTTTATTTTTAAAACTTTCAGCCACACCTATGACATGCAGAAGTACCCAGGGCAGGGAGTAGACCAGAGCCTTATCAGTAACCTGAGTCATGTCAGTAGCAATGCTGGATCTTAACAGCTGGGTCACCAGGGAACTCCTATGTTTTTTGTTTTTAATGTGTACTTTATCAACCCATTGAATTTCTCTTAGGTGTGCTAAGTAAAAGGTTAGTCTTATATCCTCAGATATGCAAAGTGTGTAGGCTTCAGAGTCTGAAGATTTTGATAAATCTAATCCCCGGGATGTTAATAAATATTACTGTGATGTCAGGTGCTCCGTCTTAGTATGTACACCAGATAGGGTCATTACAAAACTTCTGAGTTCATCTGTCTTCTTGTATATTTCTGTAAATCATCTTTATTGAACTGCTTCAAAATGTTTCACATGTAACACCCCTAGGTATTCAGTTAAGCACTGGGATTTGCAGAGAGGTGTCGGAAGTGAAGGGAAAGAGGTGGAAAATGGAATTCGATATAATATGCCTTTTGCTGTCAGGCACAATTTCTTCTCCTCAAATAACCAAAAAGGCTGTTACAGGTTTATATCAATATATAAAGAAAGTGATGAATAGAAAAGGACATAAGCCTAGTAGTGTCTATTTGAGGAAATGTGTTCTAGATGTAGAAAAATTAGATTTTTAAAAAGTTTAATAACTGAGTATTAGATTACTAAAATACTAAAGATATACTTTAAAAACATATTTTCTATTTTTCTTCTTTATTTGGAAGAACATTTGAGGATAAATATGAGTGTAGGTGTTTATTCACAATAGCACAATGAAAGTAATTATACCATTCTTCAATTCAGCATTTCCTAAATTTGAAAATAATGCATGTAGGAGTCTGTTTGGAAGGTGGTGTTAGAATTATTCCTTAGCTCAGCTGATTACAACACTGTGATAAAAATGGTGTTTCATCGGTGTCGTAAAACATTTCCAAACTTGTTATATTGTCAAAGGTCAAATCATAGAATCCTGAATCTAGACATCTACGATTTTACAGAATAGGCTCTGAAGAAATCAGTTAAATACTATTTAGCCATTTTTTTCTACTACTACTGTTAGATGTGTTTAGAGTGAACAGGAATCTCTCAGAATGGCTACCCTGATGATTGTGTAATGTATCTTTACATCTTATGCTTCAGCCTGTCTCTGTATGCATTCTGTATTGCACATATCATGAATTACTTAGAGTTCCTAGAATCATCACTTTGTAACTCCACGTTTTTTCACTTGCTAGTAGACTTCTTGTCCTCTCTATGAGAATAATTTTTCCTCTTTTCTGCCCCACCAAAACTTTCTTACTTTATAATAATTGGTTAATTGTCATTTTCTTGAGGAAACCTTCTCTACATAGCAAAGTTTTCCATAACCTGATGTGTTTTTGTGTGGATTCCTTTGTTTCTTCCACAGCTTCCTGCTGGACCTGTTACCCCGTATTGTAGTCTGTTCTTTTCTTGATTCTAACCTGCTGAACCTTAAACTTCTTTAGAGCATGGATTGTCTCATTTTTAGTCTTAAAAAATGTAGGTAAATTGTAACATTAACAGCTGGGCAGTTTCTTCTAATGAGGTATTTAATTTTGATGGAATTAGACTTTTATAAAAAGGTGAAGTGGGAAGGAATTTCCCTTGTGGTGCAGCGGGTTAAAGATCTTGTGTTGCTTCAGGTGTGGCACAAGATACAACTGCAGCACGGTTCATTCTCTGACCTGGGAACTTCCACATGCCCTGGGTACAGCACGCCCCCACAACCCCCAAAAAAAGTGACGTGGGAAGAAAATACATTACAGAGGTTGGAAAAGTTAGTAAGTTATACTATACCAGTTTATTAAATTAGAATGTTTTAACTGTAATGCAATTGGAGACAATATCTATGTGGAAAATTAAGGTACTCAGTGTATTATAATTGTGAAATGAAATAAGTAGCAGAGCTCATGTCTGAAGGTGATATAATATTCCAGGAAGAAAATAATGGAAGGAATCTTTTTTCTACCTCTTTTACTCTTTTTTCCTATCTCTCATTCCGTCTTTCATAAGTACTGAGTTCTATAATGTTCTCTAAAGTGCCCAAGATTTGAAGTATCTAGATAAAGGTTCTAGAAGTCAGTGTACTCCTGATCGTGTTTAAGGTAACAAAGCAATATTTCAAACAAGTATGGAACTCAGAATAGCGTCAATTTACTGCCAGAGGGAAGAGTATAAAGTAACTTAAAGTTGGGATAATTAGTGCTTAAACCTTGATGTAGAAGGTAGTACAATATAAAGGCCTAGGGCTTAGGTCTAGAATTATTCTGAGCTCTAGAATTATTCTGTCAGGAAATGATGAAGCATTTTATTAAAATGAGTTATTTTTCCTATGGTTAAGGTATTGAGCTTTTTTTAATTTTTAAATATTTTGAAATAGTTTTTCTGATCAGAAATTCTGTGATTATGAGGCTGAAGTATCGTTTGTACTTAAACATTTTAGATTTTAGTTCTAAATAGAGATTTTAGTTCATTTCAGTCATGGCTATTATTTTCAACATTAAGTATCTTTACTTTGATGTCTGTAAACCTTTATTCACCTCTGCGTGATATGATAAATAATGAGTAGATTTTGAGTATATTGTCAAGTCTGATTTCAAATCCAGAAATCTGTTGCCTAAATTGGTATATGTGGATTTCATAATTGCAAGGGAGAATGTTAAAAAAACACTTTTCTAAATGAATGTTTTGGTAACTTTTCAAGGGTATTAGATATGCTTGATTTTGTGTTTAATTATTTTCTGCCCAATAAAACACTTTATAACGCTCTGATCATCCACAAATAATATGTCTTGACATTTAAAAGACTGAAGAGTAACCAGATTTTAATATTATTAGAAATAATGAATGCTTTGTTCTAAGATTTACTTCCTTGATGTTTAGAATTTCAAATACTTTCCATGTGTTCCCTGTTGAAAAGGTCATTCAAGTTTGAAAATTTTGCAGTTTAAAATCTAAACATGGCTTAAAATTTCCACCTTTTAACATCCTTGCTAGTACAATTAGGTGTTATTGGAATTAGGCCATTATCACATGATACAGCAAGAGAATACTTTAATTCTTGAAGAGAGATCCAGTTTGCTTATTTATTTTTCCAATGAAATGGTTTTTAATTTTGTAATTTGGTTCTTTACTTAACTTTTCTTCCCTTAGGAATTCAAAGACCGTGAATGCAACTTACAGATTGAAAGTAATTGATATATCTACTAAGTAGATTTGGCTGATTAACAGTTTTCGTAGTGTCTGTGAATGGCCAAATTATTTCAGAATTTGGTATAATTCATCCTTTAGTGTCTATAACAAAGTTAAACCATGTACTGCTCAAATACAATAGGAAGGATAAACAGTAGCTAAGGACACCAAAGTTGATGACAGGTGAAACATTAAGTCCCTGACATTAGCCAAACCACTGAAAACTTTACCTTTTAGTAGCTTAGTAAAAAACAGCTGAAGTTTGTAAAATTGAACTACCTTTAAAATGGCAAGTAGTACATGTTAGAACTCCTGGGAGAAGCAACAGAAAGAACTAACAGAAAAAAAGTGAAAAGAGGAAGGAGGAAACAGTTTTTAATTTTATATTAGTTGTCAGAAAACTTTCTGTTAAAATACACATAAATAATTTCTAAATTCTGTGTGGTTTATCTCTTTGTAAACCTTTGTAAACTTATTTTCTCTTTCCCACTATTCTTTTTTTTTTTTTTTTAGGGCTGCACCCTCAGCATATGGAGGTTCCCAGGCTAGGGGTCGAATAGGAGCTGTAGCCTCTGGCCACAGCCACAGCCACAGCAACGCCAGATCCGAGCTGTATCTGTGACCTACACCACAGCTCATGGCAATGCCGGATCCTTAACCCACTGAGTGAGGCCAGGGATCAAACCTGCGTCCTTATAACCATACTAGTCGGATTTGTTTCCACTGAGCCACAACGGGAACTCCCTTCACATACTTTTAAATGACAGAATTATCCTAAACCACAGAGCCTATACAATTTAAATAATTTCAACTGAATCAGATATGTACATCTTTTTCAGTTTCCCACTATTCTTGAGTCAACCATTATTTCTGATATGATATGGTAGTGAGAAAATAAAAGAGATTAAGTTTTATGACCCAGAAATTCTTTCCGTTATAAGTGATTAAAGCCTGTATTATCCACAAATGCAATGTTTAGGGAGAGACAATAATGATTTTTGCTCTAGCATATTTCTTTTGTATTTATGTATTCAGTATATCGGAATCTCCTAGCTAAAGGTACTCTAAATAGCACAAAGATTTTATCCAAATATTTTGCCAAGTCAACTGCATTCTTCAAATTTCTTTTTCTGATGCTGGGGTATATTGACATTGTCATTACATACATGAATTCACCGTAAAGATGATCACGCTTACAAAAGATGAACAGTTTGGTGAACTGAAACACATAAGCATGGATTAACCTCTCATGTCTCTGCTTTTGCCACCATCTACAGTATTATAGAAGGACAAAGTGTCTTATGTTTTATTCATTCACTACAAATTTTTTAATTTGCATTTTTAATGTTTTCCTAGGTGAGGAATAACAGGACGGTGGCAGAGTTGAACCTGTTAACTTTATTGTTCCTAGGGCGCTCTTAAACTCCCAAAGATGTGTCAGCCACAAAGTACTGCATTTGCTTAACACTCCAGATTATTAGCACATGTGCTCTTTTGTACTTGAAAAATCCATGTTTTATTCAAGTACAATGGAGACATCTCCTTTTGATGCTACAAAAATAAGTAAGTAGGTGTAGAAACACACTCTTCAGGAAGAAGTACAAGCAAGCAAATTACCAACACTGATTAGCATTCTGAATATTTACTTTGTAAACATCAATTTGTGAAGATATGGACCCAGAAAATGCAATTAGTTTGGGATGTATGTGTGTGTGTCTGTGTGTGTATTCATGTATTTGAAATAAAATAGCAGAATCTAAGTGGCAAGCAATTATCTCAGGTGAAAAATAAAAAAATATACACTAACAAAAACATTTTCTTATTTAGACTTTCCAGACCATACTGAAACATCACTGATCTTTCATTTCCTTAGAAACAATAGTATCTGAAATTAAATTTTAATTTCCTTCCATAACTTGCTGAGAGTAAGATAGAGACAGTGCGATGAGAGAAAAAGATTGAGAGATTTAAGTTGATTTGCTGGGTCAAACAGAAGTGTTGGCAGCTGCAGTAAAGAACATTTCCCTACACTGCATTGCCAGAGCTTCTCAGTTCCGATCCATAGTCAGACTGCCCAGAGCTGCTAGGAATGCCAAGTGTGTGCTGATTTTGTGATTTAGAGAGATGGGGATTTGGGTGAGAATACTTAATTGTTTTTACTATGTTTGGTTGGAATCTGAGCCAACATGTCCAGACATAAAAAGAAAGAGTGGTGAAAATCCTCAGGCACAAACATACTTTGTATTTATTGCCTGAAAGTAAGCAGGACATTTGAGTAAGCAGCACTTTGAGTTGACTTTAGGCCTTTGGTTTCTAATTACAATGACTAAATGAAGGTAGCAACTTTGGTTTTGTGTACCCTTGGGACTAAAGATATGTTCTTCGCTGCCCTCAGACACTGAATGTTTGTTGCTTGGATTTACTTGTGATAGGTTCACCACTGACGTTTTATTTCTTTATTTCTCCATCAAACTTAAGTATAAAAACATCTTGCTATTTCCAATGAGCTTCTTAGACAGGAATGTAGCCTTTTTGCTTTTTTGCCTCTTTGCTTTTTTTCTTAACAATATGGAGTTTATGGGTTTGTTTTATTTTTATTTAAATTAGACACAATAGAATTAAAAAAAGTTCTTGTACACATTTACTGTATAACTTTGGGAAAGAAAATAACTTGAAACGGTTTAAAATATTCTCACTTGTAAAAATCGTGCAAAAATATACAGTGCTTTAACTGAGGTTTACTACAAAATATTTCAAAACTTTCAACACAACTGACATTTTTGAAGTATATTTTCAATCATAAAAACTGTTCTTAATTATCTCTGTAATGTCAGGTACATTATGTTGCTACCAATTAATCAATAGAAAATATTTTTTGTAGTAAACAACAGTTTTAATCTATTTCATCTGGTTTGATCATGAAAACATCAATTTATCAATATTATAGTTGCATAAGAACTTTATAAACACATCGTATTAGAGAGGTTGATTAGGACCTTCTGTTTCTGAAAAAAAAATGGGTTGGTAAGATCAAAATAATGATTGCAGGATGATGTTGAAATTTGGCATCTGAATAATCATGAATTGGACATGCTAAATATTTTTTATCGTATACTATGTAAGTAAGAATGTAGGGCCATTTCATATTTTAGGGGCTTTTAAAAATTAGAGTATACGAGTTTTGACTGTTAGTACCACAGAGTTTGAGAGCTGGTTTAATCCTGCTTGATTATTATTTCGTGGAAGATTATTAATCACCAGCTGCCATCACACAATGGCAGGTTTCCAAGACAGCACTCTGAGGACTCCTCTGTTTGTCCCTCTGTCCCAGGATGACATAGCGTAGAAGCCTTTTTGGCATCTTTGCAAAAGAACGTAATTGCTTCTAAAATGTGTATGCTATCACCAAGTTTAATCTCAGAGGATGCACAGGGAAAAAAAAAAAAATCTTCAGATACTTCATCCAGAGCAAGTAAGTCATTACCCAGTGATGCTGTTTATTAAGAATTACGTGGACTCAGGGGGAAAAAAGCTGCCAGGTTCTTTGAACCCTTTGCTCACCCTCTACCCATCTACCCCCAGTAATATATTTCACCAGGTCATATGATGGCACGGAATAGTGTGGGAAGAGAAAGACTTTTTAGCCTTTGAGTCCTATAAATTATCCAGTTGTACATTCTAGTGGTTTTCATGTCCTTGGACTTCGGCATACTGTGAATGGTGACATGTCAAAGGTTGCATTATTGGATGATAATGCTGCTCTGTGATGTGTGGAAGATCAGCTTCCAATGTCCCCTGCCAACCCTGACAGAATCCCACCACAGGTGCAAATTTGACTTCACACATCACAATTGAACAAGCCAAACCTGAATGTTACCTGACTGTGCTTAAGTTTCTACTTCCTTTGCTATCTGTGTTCTTATTGCTTTTTGGGATTTTTGTTTGTTTTGTTTTGCTTGCTTTTCAGAGTAAAGAATATCTGGAAAAGTTTATAAACTAAAGTTACAAAACTTTTCATAATTTCTCAATCATCAAACATATATATGTTCTGAAAAGGTCCAACTAACTTATTGTTTGTTCTCATGAAAATTGTCATATCTATTTGAATTTCATATATGTATCTTAAAAATAAAGCTTCATTTTAAATTATAATATTACACAAGTATAAAGTGATTACCTTTAATTTTTTCTCAAATAATATTTTTAAATTACTAGCTTCCAAAATGTTTGCATTCACTAGCAGAGAATAGACAGATCTAAAATAAAACCTCTGTGGAGAGTTGGTTTTTATCTTATATCTGCTGTTTTATTTTAAGTTGTGTTTTCATCCAAAAATCCTGTTGTGACAGTGTTAAGACATTCAATCAGATAAATAAAAGGCATGATGGTAAGAACTTATAAGCAGTATTCGAATAAGTTAAGGTATGGTTTGTTAGCTCAAAACAGAAAAATATTTTTTTTTCCATGAAATACAATACTTGGTCTTTTACTCAAATTCTTGGACTTGTGGGTACATTCATGTAATTACAAGGGCGCACATGACATGTAGTTGAGATTTTTTTTCGTGGAAAAATGGGTTTAAGAGAATGTTCATTTATCTTACGAAGGATATCAATTCAATTGGGTTCCTTGGGGTCTTTTTTTCTGTGTTTGGAAGTTCCTTCAGATTTTACCTGTGCCCCATTCTTACTATTTTCTACTTTAAAAAAAAAAACATAAAAGTATAGTTGATTTACAAGTGTTCCTTCAATTTCTATTGTATGGTTAAAGTGATCCAGTCATACATACATGTACATTCTTTTTTTTTTTTTTGTATACAATCTTCCATCATGTTCTAACCCAAGAAACTGGATATAGTTCCCTGTGCTGTATACTAAGACCCCATTGCTTATTCATTCCAAATGTAACAATTTGTGTCTAATAACCCCAAGCTCCCATCCATCACACTTTCAACCCCCTCCACCCTGGCAACCACAAGTCTGCTCTCCATGACTGTGATCTGTTTCTGCTTTGTAGATAGGATCATTTGTGCCATATTTTAGATTGCTGATATAAGTGATATCACATGGTATTTGTCTCTTTCTTTCTGACTTACTTATGATGAGAATCTCTAGTTGCATCTGTGTTGCTGCAAATGGCATTATTTTGTTATTTTTTATGACTGAGTAGTATCCCATTGTATATACATATCACGTCTTCTTAATCCATTCCTCTGTTGATAGACAGTTAGGTTGTTTCCATGTCTTGGCTGTTGTGAATAGTGCTGCTATGAGCATAGGGGTTCAGGTATCTTTTAGAATTGTAGTTTTGTCTGGCTAGATGCCCAGGAGTGGGATTGTTGAATCATAAGGTAGTTCTATATTTAGTTTTCTGAGGTACCACCATACTGTTTATTTTTAAAATTTTTGTTGTAGTTAATTTACAGTGGTTTATCAATTTCTGCTGTACAGCAGAGACCCAGTTATACATATATATATACACTCTTTTTCTCATGTTATCCTCCATCATGTTCTGTCACACATGATTGGATATACAGCCGGACCTCATTGCTTATCCACTCTAAATGCAGTAGTTTGCATCTATTAACCCCTAAATCCCACTCCCTCCTTCATAATGTTTTCCATAGAGGTTGTTCCAGTTTACATTCCCACAAGCAGTATATGAGGGTTCCTTTTTCTCTGCACCCTCTCCATCATTTTTTATGTGTTGACTTTTTAATGATGGCTGTTCTAACTGATGTGAGATGGTACCTCATTGTAGTTTTGATTTGTATTTCTCTCATTTTTTTGTGTGCCTATTGGCTAACCATATGTCTTTTTGAAAAAATGTCTGTGGATTAATATGTGATTTTGACATATGCACTTGATTATGCATATTTCTTAACCTCTCTTTTATATTTTCTATCTTTTTGTCTTATAGTATGTTATCCCACAACACAAATTCCCTATTTTTGTATAGTAAAGGGCTCTAACCCATTTATCGAGTTTATTTCAAATATATTTCAAATATATTTTTCATTGTTAGCAGTTTTGTTTGAATCATTTTATATATCAAATCTTTCTTTCTTTCTCTTTTTTTTTTCTTTTTTTCTTTTTAGGGCTGCACCTGTGGCATATGGATTTTCCAAGGCTAGGGGTCAAATTGGAACTACAGCTGCTGGCCTATGCCACAGCAATGCGAGATCCATGCCACGTCTGTGACCTACCCTACAGCTCATGGCTATGGCAGATCTCCAACCCACTGAGCAAGTCCAGGGATCGAATCACATCCTCATGAATACTAGTTGGATTTCTTTCTGCTGCACCACAACAGGAACTCCTTTTTTGTTTCTTTAAATGTAAGTTTTATACTCTGTTTCTCTTAATTTTTTTCTGAATTTTTCATACTATAACTCCTGTCTTTGTTTCAGCTAGCTTGCACTCATGGTGCTTTATTTCTGTATGTTTTTCATGACTTTTTAAATGTTAGCTGTTCGTTTTCTTAAACGCTTACCTATTAAAATTTCTTGGCACCTTAGATACAAGTTAAAAGAAAATTTGCTTTGCTTTTTGTCAGTGATCTGGAAGCTCTGATGAAAATTGACCTCTTTAAATTAAATTATTACACTGAGATCTTTTTTTTTTTTTCCTGGAATCTGAAGAGTAAGGAATCTAGCCTCACTAGTGAACCTAGTGAGTTCTGGCTTATGGTTTTGAGTTTTCAGAAAAATATTTCTTTTCCTCAACTTTGAGCCATTTCTGGAGAAGGAAATATGGTAAACATATTTCTAGTTCACTTATATATTGAGGATGCAAACTTTTGGTGTCCTAGGGTTAAGGATCCATACGAACCAATACTCTGGCTTAGCAGATGTCTCTAAGGCAAAAGCCACCTTCATGGTTTCATATACATCTGTGATCTCCTTCAGTCCTCAGCCCTAGTGTTAATTATTTTCTTCCCAATTCATGTATATATTCAATATTTAAGAAATGGTTATTTTAATCCAGCGTTTAATATATATTTTTTTAAGAAAGGCAGTCAGTCTGGACATCTAATCTGCCATGTTGCAATAAAGGAAAATTTAAGTGAATAGCTTTAGTGATTGAGGAAAACTGAGATAGAAGGATCAAGGTCAGTGAACCCCATAGACCTTTAAAACCCTGACCATTTAACTTATTTTCTACTTCTTTGGGGAGAAATCAGCCCTGACTGTTGGCTTCCAGCTGGAGCACCCGCTTTTATTCTAATAGTAGTTTAATGATGCTAGTTTAGGTTATTTTCCTTCCTAGTTATATGTTACCATTGTCTCCTAGTTTACTGAGAGTCCATGTTTTCAAAAGAGACCAGTATCTGGTAGTATGATGATAGTAATTCCAGCTAAGGTAATGTGGGTAAAAGAGGTAATTAGAAACATACAAAGGAAAATTGGAAATTCAGAAAACCCAGAGAGACGTTACTGTTTTTCATTTGAAGTTGTTTCAGACCTCTTAGATAAAAATTCCTAAAAGTTTTATTTTTTATTACAATCTCCTGACGTGTATAGCTCACAATATATTTTATTGTGATGCCTAGTGTCACACCATTTGTATATTAATTGCAGCTTGACTGCTTTCATAGTTATTTTCTATTTGGTGAAAGTTTACAGAATAGATCTATGATTTGCTTAAAATAAATCTTTAAAATGTAAAGCTGGGTCACATCTAAATGCTGTTGCTCACATTTTAGCATTTACTGTGCTAACTCCATGTGGAAGCTAGAGTCAGAGAACAACAGAAAGTCTGGATTAGTCTTTTTACTGCATCCTTGCCATGTAACTTTGGACTTATTGTACTATTAGCACTTCAGATCCATTAATTGTAAAATGATATTAATACTAATAATGATTAAAATAATGAAATTATGTAAAGCCCTTAATAAATAGTTGTTAGCTGTTCTTCCAACACCTTTGATATTTTTATTAACTAAGTTCTCAATGAATAGCAAAGGTCTTGTAAGTGATAACTAAATTCAGAAACATTAAGCAAAATAATTACACAGTGCTGATAAAAAGAGCAGTGAGAGTAAAATAGAACAAAAATTGTTTGAAATATGCAATATAGTGATAAAAAGATAATACTCAATGTAAGTAAAAGATATAATATAGAATGAAATTTTGAATCTTTCTGAAAGAGATATTTATTCGTAAACTTTCTTTTTGGTCTCAAAAAAGTGTAATATTTGCATTTGAAACATCCATCATCATTAACAAATAGCAAATCTTCAATATTTTACATTATAGTTTTTAGTTTCTTCAGTTTAGCTTTCCTGTAATCAAATAATGATTAACGGAATTGATTTATCGTTTCTGTTTTCTTGCTTAGGGTACTTTGATTGCTTTTTCATAGGGTTTTGAAATCATGCTACAGAAAAGCTATAAACCTGAAACTCTGAGATCTAGATTCAAGTTCTGTTCTGCCACTTTAACCTAAGAGGTTTTGAGTAGGCAATTTTATATCTATAAAGTTCTGTTTTCCTCTATAAACATGGGGATAATCACATAGAGTTCTGAAGACAGCTATCACACAAAGGTGCTATAAAATGAAACTTTATGTATAAAAACCTGAAACAGTGTCTGATAATTAATGGTTTTTATAATAATCATTATATATGCTTAGATTTGGCAATTAATAATCATTAAAATAGGTGTGCATGTGTATATGTAAAATTGGGACCTTTCTGAATCCTGTAACCCATGATGAGAAAAATATTTCTCCTAATACAACATATAAAACACACTTAAACATAGACATTTGTGCTAACATCTGTCAATGGCATATGAAATATAAAATATCTACCAAATTTTTTCAAGTACTTACACTTATAATTGTGATGAATGATGAGAATGAAAGGTATTTTCCTCCAATATTTACATGTCACATGATAGTTTTTTTATTTGTAAGTCACTGTAAGAAATGCTACAAAAATTGATTACAATAAGTTCTATTATTATTATCTCAGCTTTTAAAGAAAAGAGTTTATGTACCTTGAGAGGAAGGGAGGGAGTAAGGAAGGAAAGAAGGGGGAAAGAAAATGAGGAAGAAAGGAAGGAGGGTAGAAAAGAAAGAAAAGAGGGAGGGAGAGAAGGAGGGAAGGAAGGAAAAAACTTGTCCAAAAATTTGTAGCTAGAAAATTTTCACCTGCAAACTAATTTTATACTTCTTCTTCTGTTCCACATTTGTTCCCATCAGTTTCTTTGTTTTGTTTTGTTTTTACGGCCACACTTGAGGCATGTAGAAGTTCCCTAGATGAACTAGGGGTTGAATGAGAGCTGCAAGCCTAAGCCACAGCCACAGCAACACCAGATCTGGGCTGCATCGGTGACCTATGCAGAGCTTGCAGCAATGCCAGATCCTTAACCCACTGAGTGAAGCTAGGGTGTCAATCTGCATCCTCAGGGAGACTGTGTGGTGTTCTTAACCTACTGAACCACAATGGGAACTCCCCTTTCAGTTACTTTGGTGGATTAGAGACATGAGGGGTGCCTGTCATGATGGAGAGGAACCGACGTGACACTTTTTTTTTTTTGTCTTTTTCCCTTTTTTATGTAGAGCTGCACCCATGGCATATGGAGGTTCCCAGGCTAGGGGTCTAACAGGAGCTGTAGCCGCCGGCCTTTGCCACAGCCACACGTGGGATCCGAGCCGCGTCTGCAACCTACACCACAGCTCACGGCAACGCCGGATCCTTAACCCACTGAGCAAGGCCAGGGATCGAACCCGCAACCTCATGGTTCCTAGTCGGATTCCTTAACCACTGAGCCACGAAGGGAACTCCCCCAACTTAATACACTTAACTTCAGTATTTCACTTTTTCTTTAAATAACTGTCATATATATGTCATATATGTATAAATGCTATGTAAATTTTTAATCTAATAAAATAAATATGAAATACTTTTATTATATTATCAAATTTAAAAGAAATACTTTGTTCAATTGTAACATATATGACTTAATTTCAAGATATTTCAAGATGGGTGAAACTTTAACAAAATTGAGGACTTCATCTGGAGGTAGTTGTGCTAATGTAAAATTATCTTTTTTAAAGGCACAGTTTTTTTTCCTCAAAACTCATATAGTATAATATAGATATTAACTAATTCCTATATATATATATTTGCTTAAGAGAAATCAGGTACTATGATATTTATAGTAGTTATGATTCTGGCATAATTTGATATGTGTTGCCTGTATACCTCACATCTACACAGATTTATTTAGCCCATTAGTTTTCAAATATATTAAGAAATTTACTTTACATTGCAAGCAGAGATATTAGTTATTGTGAGAGCCAGAAATCTAGACCTAGATCTTAGTTGATATTATTCCATTAAGAAATAATAGAATGCAATATGATTCTTATATATATGGGTAGTATTAGCATTGAGAATAACCTGCAGAGATGCTTAATATACAATGTTGGTTTCATTGAAAGGAGATTTGACTCTCTGTAAGGTTTATAGCCATGATTTAAATGGATATATGTTTATACAGATAAACAAATAAATGTTTAGTTCTGCTAGAGCCAGTTCTAATGGAAATAAAGAATATACACTGAAATATTATGATTTATTTATAACTATATTTATGTATTATACAAATACATATATACACACATACCATGCACATTAATTTTCATAATTAATATCTGTGTTCTTCCCCAAAATAATAAATTTATTAAATAAACAGTAGGAAATACTTGGAAAAAATCCTAACAGCTCCTCAAGAAATTGTTTCTGGATTATGAAGCAAATAGAACCTGTGAAGCAGAAGCTTTCATTTTTATTTTCCTCTTATATTTGCCAGCTTTTGGCGTTATGGTTATTAACTTTTATAGATGTCATACATTTTTATGGTAATCATTCAGCTTTCTGTTTGGTGAGGAACTAGACTCATGTTTCTTGAGCAAATGCAAGAACAAATTACTACATGCCTTCAATATCTTTGAAGGATTTTTTCCTGTTTAACAATTTATGATTGATTTTTGGGAGATCAAAAAGACCTCAAATGCTTAACGATAATGGAAAAAAAATAACGTTCACATTTTTTGCTGGGTCATCCTTAAGATAGTGTAATACCATTTCTATGCTTTGGGTAATCCCACTCAAATTTATCAGAAGGTAAATGAATGATTCTATACTCATGTAAGTCAAACATTCCATCATATCAAACGTAGCTAGTGTTTATGATTTATGTGAAAAGTATACTTTGCACAATTATTTTATCCCTTTTGCTTTCCTCATTATAAAATAACTTCTAGCCGAATGTTTGGATGGCTTATTTACTCCACTTTTTATTAAGGAGATTTATTTATATATTTATGTAAACATTGGATGATATGTCTCTGAAAGATATAATTTCTACTAAAATGTAACTAAAATAATTTCAATAACATAACAGTTAAGGATATTTTCTTTTTTTTTACTATTTTATTAAAGTATAGTTGACCTACAGTATGGTGCCAATTTCTGCTGTACAGCAAAGTGACCGAGTCATACATATAAGAATATTTTCTTTATATAGTCAGGTATTCAGTTAGGACTTAAACTTCTAATCTCCCCATAAGTGCTATATTTTATATATATATAATTTATATATACATTTTAAGCATTTTTTGAATGAAGATTCATATAAAATCACTGTATTTTGATCAGTTCATGTGATTTCTTAAAACTCTTTAATATTTAAATTCTAAATTTCTTTTTTTTTTCCATTGGATGTATTTACTGGTAGAACAGAGTAGTTTTTCCTGAACAGTTTCCTACTGTATGTATCAGTCTGACTGCATAATTATGGTGGTGTTTATCATTTTCCCCCGTTACCTGTGTATTGGTGCTAAGATATATCAAATGAAGGATGGTCAGATTTAGACTGTTCTTGGGTTGTTTTGTTTCTTTTTGTTTTTACAAGATTATTTCATGAAAAGAAATGGTTCCCATTGTCACTTTTGAATTTTCTTAATGATAATTTATTTTTGTATATTTACATGTTATGTACACAAATATTAAGCAGATAGCTTGATGAATTATGATACATCTCTACAGCCAAGTAAGTAGTAGCAAGATCAGGATATATAACATAACTAATACTCCAGAAAGTTTCCTCATGTTGCTTTCCAGGCAAGCTCCCTATCTCCTATTTTCTCTCACACAAGGAGACATTACTCTTATTTTTTTATCATCAGAAATTAGTATGTCTGTTCTTGAACTTAGTTTGTTTGTTTTGGATCTGGCTTCTTTCCTTCACCTTGTTTTTGAGATTTTTTTCATATTGCTAATTGTATCAGTAGTATGTTTATTTTGATAGCTGAGTATCATTTCATTATATGAATAAATCACAGGGTATTCATCCTACCTTCTGTTGATGGATATTTATGTTATTTCTATTTTGGGTTATTATGAATAAAAGTTCCATGAACTTCTTTGAAGAAGTACTTGTGAAAAAATATATTCTCTTGGAGTGGAATATCCTAGGAGTAGAATTGCTGAATCAGTGGGTAGACATTGTGCAAGAGTTTTCCGCAGCAGTTGTCCTCTTACTAGCTTTGTACATGAAGTCCAGTTGTACCACATCCTTGACATGAGTTCTTATTGGCAGTCAGTTTAGTAGTAACATTTGGATGAGTGTGGTATCTCATTGAAGTTTTTAAATTTTATTTTTATTTTATTATTATTTTTTTTATTTTTGGCCATGCCCATGGCATGTGGAAGTTCTTGGGCCAGGAACTGAACTGGCACCACAGCAGTAACCAGAGCCACTGCAGTTGACAATGCTGGATCCTTAACCTGCTGAGCCACCAGGAAAGTCTTCTCATTGAAATTTTAATTTGCAATTCATCCATAGCTATAATATTGAACTCTTTTTAATGTGCTAATGGGCCATTCAGGTATCTTTTGTTATGAAATGCCTTTTCAAATCTTTAGCCCAATCTTTAAAATTTGAGTTATTTTCTCTTTCTTTTATTGATTTATAGGTGTTTTCAAAATATATTCTGGATGTGATTCCTTTGTCAGTTGTATTTTTAAATATTTCACATTTTAAATATGTTTTTGCTGAGCAGTATTTTTTAATATTGATAGAATTCAGCTTAATTTATTTTTCTTCTGAAATGATCATTACCGTTTGTGACTTGGCTAATAAATATTTGCTCATTCTGAAATCATGAATACATTTATGTTTTTTTCTAGAAATATAATAGATTTAGCTTTTCTAATATAGCTTTTAAATTTAGATCTATAACCCACTGTATTACTCAATCTTCTCCAGAGAAATAACGATGTACATATATATCGACAGATATAGATGTAAATTTGTATTTAAATATGTCAGTAAGATATATGTGAATCATATGTATGTATATGTATGTGTTATGATATATAAAAATTTATATGTCATATGTATCTATAACATATAAATCAGTATAACGTCTATGTATTCCATCTGTCTTTCTACATATCGTATATCTATATGTGAAGAGATTTATTTTAAGTAATTATCGTAGGTGATTTATAGAGACAGAAACATTCCACCTTCTGCTGCAGACCTAGGAAAAACGGTGATGTATTTCCCACCCTGGTTTGAAGGCATGCAAATTGGGAGAACTGATTAGGTAGATTCATCCCAAGTCCAAAGACCTGCGTATTGGAGAATCCATGATGTAAGTTCCAGTCTGAGAGCAGAAGAAAGATAATCCAGTTTAAACAAAGAATCAAAATTCTCTGTTCTCTGCATTTTTATTCTGTTTAGGTCCTCAAGGGATTGGATGTTACTTGCCCATGTGGGGAAAGGCAATCTGCTTTACTTAGTCCACTAATTAAAATACTGATCCCATCCAGCAACACCCTCACAGACATACCTAGATACAAAATTCAACAGACTATCTGGGCACCCTATCACTCGATCACATTGACACATAAAATTGCTCTCACTCTCATCTGGAGTTAATTTTTATGTGTAGTGACTTGTAGGGCTAATTTGTATAATATTTTAAATGGTTTTCCATGATATCTGAATATGAGGAATTACCGCTGCAACTCAGCAGGTTAAGAACCCAGCTAGTATCCCTGAGGATGCACATTCGATCCCTGGCTTCACTCAGTGGGTTAAAGATCCAGTGTTGCCTCAAGTTGTGGTGTAAGTCACAGATGCAGCTTGGATTCATTGTTGCTGTGCCTGTAGTGTAGGCCAGTGGTTACAGCTTCGATTCAGTCCCTAGCCTGGGAACTTCCATATGTGGGGCCCTAAAAATACAAAAAAAAAAAAAAAAAAGGATAACGATATGTTCATACAGAGATAAAAATGAAGTATCAAATAGATTTCAAAAAATAAAATATGTAAATCTATATTACAATATAAAATATAAGTTATTTGAACATAGATATAAGAAATTTATATCTTACATTGTTTTTAGAGATAAATATTATTTATATGGGTAGAACTGGGTGCTCTAGAATAGATTAAATTATTGTCATGTTCATAGGTCTACTGTTGAACATGCTCAATTTACTTTAATTGATTTATTTCATAAGCTTTATGACATTACTCATACCAGTGTAGAGTAATATATAAACATAGGAAATAAATGGAATAAACAAGCAGAGGGGAACTATATACATTTTTCTTAAGGCTTTGTTAAATCTAAGAATTCATATTTTACTGTTTTGTTGAAACTGTGCTATGTGAACTGTAGTAAATATATCTCCTGGTATTATCCTTTGTTACATAATTTTGTGATTGAAATGAAAGAGGATTTGAGTGAAAAAGTCTTAAAGCTTTACCTTGGAGACACATAAGACAGAGAATAGGTTTTTGAGTTTTTGCACTTTTCTTTGTAGTCCTAATTCTTATCCATCTCATTATCATGTATGTGATTTTGCAAAGCTATCTATTGGTTTTATTAACCAAATACCTGATTAGATAAACAAGATACAACCAAGGATGAAAACAGTTTATTTAATCTTCAGCAATAGTTACTTAACTACACAGTATGTCTCTAGCGCTTCATTAAAAGAACAGTGGTATTTGGTATGTGTGAAGAACATATTTACAAAAGTGTGATTTCTGTCCCCCTGCCTGCCCCAGATGGTACAGCCTGGTGATTTTCTTTCTTTACAAACTCTTCACTGATCTGGCAAAGGAAATTGCCTGAACATGAATAAATAAGTATTAGTTCATTAGCTGTGCTTAATTAACACAAATAAAACTGATGAACACAATGTAGAGTATACTGTTACGAACTTTTTATTTTATAGCACTCCTCAGCATTTATAATTTGTTAAATAATTTATTCAGCACATATTAATTGAGTACCATGTATTTCTCTGAGACTTTGCTAAGTGCTGTGGATCCAAAAATATCATAGAGGAGTGCAGTGTTAGAAAAATAGATAGCTAAATAAATAGTTGAATGGTAGCTATATTGGCAAAGGTTATGGGAAATTGTAAGCTATACAGATTGGTTTGGCTGGAGAAGAAAGACTCATGAAAAATAATGAATAATGAATTTGAAGATATCCTTGGAATAGCAGATGTTAGAAAATTTTGTATTTAATGTCGTGATTTGACAGTACACATATTGTATATGGATTGAAGGAAAGGAAGGGAGGTCTCTTTATGATATTTCATAACTGTAGTTTGAGCCTGGCAGTTTGGTGTGGTAGAGATATCTTATACTTTAATTATAGTTTCATAATGTAATAGGTAATAGTGTTCTGAATCTTGGAAAGAATCAAGTTTTGGCTGTGAGACTGGAATGATACTGTAATTATATTTGATTTTTTGATGGATCAGTAAGGTAGTATATCTTTTGTTTGTTTTATTTTAAAAAATAAGTGGTACATAAAAATATTGAATATTTTCTTCCATGACTTTCCACTGTTAACTTCCACATAGAAATTGCTACGTGACAAAGTCCTCAATGGACGCAAATTACACTAGATGATAATGATAAATGCAGATAAATGGAATTGAAATAACATTTAAACTATTTTTATACTAGAGAGGGAGTAGTTTTGACTTGAGAACAGCAATGTTATATAGAGTATCTGTGTATGGAAGGTAAAATGCTATTTTCCTTTAGGGCTTTGGGGAAGTTTTGCAGATTCCACTTTAAAGAGAGAGCCGCTAAGATTTTACTATTTTGATGTATCTAGTATACTGTCTTCCTTACAATTCCAGTTCCAGTTAAGGAAGAATGAGCAATTATTTCAGTTATTAAGAAGATAAGACTATTGATATTGCTGGTTTCAGGGGTCCCACAGAAAGGGATGTAAGGAAAAGCACAAATGGGAGTAGAAGTTTTGGGAGATGAAGTGCTGAGATGGGAGTCAAGGAAAGGCCATATTATGGAGGTAACAGTGGACTTACCACAGGAGGTGGACTTTATGGTAGGAAGCAGAGACTTAGAGATTTGACCTCAGAGTTGTGAAACCTATTTCTAGACAAGACTATAATGTAGGAGATACTATTGTGGCTCAGCATTAACAAACCTGGCTAGTATCCATGAGGATGCAGGTTAGATCCCTGGCCTCATTTGGTGGGTTAAGGATCCAGCATTGCTGTGAGTTATAGTGTAGTTCACAGATGAGGCTTTTATCCCGCTTTGCTGTGGCTATGTTATAGGCTGGCAGCTACAGCTCTGATTCGACCCCTAGCCTAGGAACTTGCATATGCTGTGGGTGCAGCCCTTAAAAGATAACACAAAACAAAACTGTAAGGTAAATGATCAAGAAATATAAACCTCTCTTATATATGTTGCCAAAATATAAATATAGTAACCATCTAAATAAAAGGTATGGATACCCTCAAAATAAAAGATATAATCATTTATGTAAGCATATTTTTCCTAGAGCTAGAAAAGTTTTGGATGCACATGCGTGTACAGTCACATATTTTTATCCTGAGTAAACAGAAGTGAATATATAACAAAGTGTGCCTGACTGGTTCCACTTTTGTTCTTTAGCTGGTTGTACCCCATTTACTTGGGCATATTCACTTTAAACTCCATGAAGATATAGTATCTTTTATTATTGTATTAAAGTATATTCTACTTTTCTAGCAAATATATTAGTTTAAACTGAAAATTGAATTTAAACTTTCACTCATTTTATTGAGGATCCATTATATATGCTATAATTTCCTGATGTCCAGTTAACTCTAAAACTGTATTGACCCAGAAGATTTGGGTGGGCATAAAATTGTCATTTTTTTGGACTGGTCTCTATGGACATGTGCCCAAATGTATAGATGTATCTGTGATGTATATGTGATAATATTCTTATTCATATAATCTGTACTAGGATGGTTAATATTTCTTCCTTAGATGAGGTATTGTCACCAGTAGATCCTTGAGATCTCTTTTTTTAAGGAATGAAAACAATATATTCTAGATATTGAAACAAGATGCCGGATGTTCTTAGGGATGGAATGACCAAGAATGAGATAGGTTAGTTATAAAGATGATTGTGTTAGTGCTGGACAGTTTTTCTCAAAGGTAAAGGACATCTGTCTTAGTCATCTTGGACTGCTATAACAAAATACCATAGATTGGATGAATTAAACTACAGACATTTATTTCTTACAGTATAGAAAGTTGGGAAATCTAAGATCAGGATGCCAGCATATTTGGTTCTTGGTGAGAGCCTTTTTCCTGGCTATCAGTCAGCTGCCACCTTGTTTTTTTCTCATAGGGCAGGAAGAGAAGCTCTTATAAGGTCGCTCATCCTATCTTGAGGGTCCCGCCCTCATAATCTCATCTAAATTTAATTACTTCCCATTTCCTAATAGGAAATAGCCCCAATAGGGCCTAGGGCTTTAATATTTGAATTTTGAGGGGAGGCAAACATTCAGTCTACAACACTGAATGTTCTTAAACGCATGATGAATGGCATTATAAAAATCTGAAATAGGCACTAAGTAGGTAGAGGGTCAGTTTGAGTTAGTTTGCAGCTAAGAGTACATTAGTAGAGTGTAAATATAGGGTGGAAATTTTTATGCATCTTTCTGCTGAAAAACTGATAAAACTGTATGGAGGAAGAATTATCACAGTTTATGGTGATTCATGGGATGCATCATATTCTACTTGTATATGATATTGTAACAAAATCTTACTCTATGCATTTTTATCTGAAATGCTTCAGTAAGTAATTAACTGCTAAATGAAAACGTGAACACAGATATCCTTAGGATTTATAAAAATGTCTTTGGCTAACCCAGAGGAGTATTCTGGAGTTTTCAGCTTGGATTTTAAGCACATTCCACAGTTTATTTTTGTTACAGGACAACAAAACCTTTAGGAAGAAAAAGGGAGATTCTTTATACTGTCTATCTGTGTGTATGTGCCTGTATGTTTTAGAGAAAACTCTGATGTGCTAAAAATAATCAACAATACAAAAAGATATACAGTAAAAACAAATTTATGAAATGCTGTATTATTTCATAATACATATTTTTGTTTCATACATAGCTTTAGTATTCAGTTCATATCCTATGTTCTTTACAGTATATCCATTTTTATTTCTGCATACACATGAGATTGTAATTTTTTAGGGAACAGCCACATGCTACCAAAATTAAGGAGAAAGTAGTATAGAACCAACTAGATTGTACAAAATAAAGCTATATAATACTCCTTTGAATATTCTTCCCAATGGAATTTTCTGGAAAGGAAATACATGTATACATACAGAGACACGCATACAACCACAGACACTGTAGTTCAAAATCAAACGTTCTAATGAAAGTAAGGGTTAAATGACGTTTCTTTTTGCTTTGAGACATAAAGAGTGATTATGTTTTGCTTAAATTCTTCTTGCTTCCTTTTCAGTGGTCCAGGGACCTGGGTTGGCTTTTGTGTAATGCACAGATGAAAAAGAAAATGCCTATCTACTCTCTGACACCAAGGCCTTTCACCAAAGAAAGTTGTGAACATTAATTAATGTGATTTGCTCAGCTCCTCCAAACACAAATGCTGTCTGGGCCAGACCCTAATGGGGCTTCAGCTATGCCTTTATCAGTGTGGCTAATCAAATTCTCTGTGCAGTCCTTTTTCTGGCTTCAATGTTTGCTCAGCAGACACACTCAGGTTCTTTGAACATTTCTTTCTGAAGAATATGGTGCCAACATTAGAAATATGGGGGATCCACATTTTAATGAGATGAACTATTTTAATAAACGAATTAAAAACATTCATCACTAAATATTATACCATCCAGTTACTAGCACTACCAGAATAAAGAGTATCCTGTTTAAACTCTGACTTAAATCATAAGTAGATCTACTGTCAATGAATATCATTTATTAATCAATTATGTTCCCATGGAAAAAGATTATGATATGCTTTACAAATATGTTTAATAACATTTTAACCATATGTAGTATTTTTAACTCT
>PVHT020000886.1:2669693-2681629 GCA_004024745.2 Catagonus wagneri | reverse complement strand
GGTCTAATCGGAGCTGTGGCCACTGGCCTGCGCCGCAGCCACAGCAACGCAGGATCCGAGCCGCGTCTGCAACCTACACCACAGCTCACGGCAACGCCGGATCGTTAACCCACTGAGCAAGGGCAGGGATCGAACCCGCAACCTCATGGTTCCTAGTCGGATTCGTTAACCACTGCGCCACGACGGGAACTCCTGGGTTTAATATTTTTTAATGATAATGATAACAATAAAAGCTAAAACTTCTTTTTCATATAAAATATGGGAGAAAACAATTAGCCTAATAACTAAAGGCATCATAAACAATAACAATATAAGCATCTCCCTAGCTATTTGGAAATAAAATTTGCAGAATCAGAATCTTCATTTTCTTTCTCCTACCACTGTATTTTACATGTCTGAACAAAGATACACATCTACAAGTTATTTCAATTTGCCACAGCATGCACAGATCTTCAGATACAAATTTCAACTAATTATGTTCAGAACAAAAGCAAAATGCTCTGAATGACAATGACAGAGGCTCCTTTATCAAAGCCTGTATCAAGAAAAGACTGTCATCTTTTTCTCAATACAAAACAGAAATATATTAATCCCATATAACTAAATAAAAAGAAGTATAGCTCTCTTGCTGTTTCTCCCCCCACTTCAGTTTATAATTCAGTTAACTCTGGGATTAGAATGAGGCGTGCCCAATTTTAAACATTTTAGCCCTCAACATTGTAATTTAGTCCAATAAATACACAGTGGTATAAGCTGGTACCATGTAAACAGAGACATATACTTTTAAAGCATTAAGAGGATATTGAGTATTTATTCAACGATTTTATGGCATGACTATATTCATATTACAGTGGAGCATAAAAAAATAGAAAAGGTTAAGTAGGAGAAAACAGCATCATCAATTTAACTTGTATTTCAGAAACAGTAAGAAAAAATACAAGTAAAGATATTCAAGAAACTTAAGTGACAGTCCAGCCCCTAGAAAGGCACACAGGCAAATAAATACAAGAATCCAAGAATATGATTGACAGGTTGTGTGACAGTCTTTAAATGAAACAGATAAGCAATTGCCTGGAGCCTTGCCTTACCATGAAGTTTTCAGACGTCCTTTTTTCTTTTCTAAAATCGTTTGTTCTTTCCAAAAATATGAGATTAATTAAAAGCAAACCTTATCTGTACTATTCATATGAAATATTATAACAATTTATTATTAGAATGCTGCAGCCCATTTCCTGACATTTTTGATCTGATAATTGGAAATTCAATACCACAAACTGCTGACAAATTGATGGTTTATATAAAAAATAAATGTACTATGGACATTTCATCCACCATCTATTACTTTGCTTTAAAATATAATTTTTGTAAATTATTAATCTTTTTGAATGTGTATATAGGAACTTTGCTCTGTATCCCTATATTATTTGTGTCACCTTCTAAAAATGATTACTCTAATTTCTAAAAAGAAAGTGTTCTTTAAAACACAAGTCCCATATTAATATTACTTCCAAAGTAGCACATTTCTCAGAGTGTTAGCATGTGATTTGTTGATTTTTATTGCATGAGAGAGCTCACAGGAAATTGTCTTCCATAGAAGGTGACAGAGTAATTTTATGTTTAGAATGATATGTGGTGTTAGGACTACTTTCTATGATTAGATTGTGATGATTTAAAAATTTTAGTTGCAATTCGAGACCTTTCTGTAAACTGTTAACTCTCTGCTGTATACTCACCAGTATAACTAAGTTTTCTTTTCCTGTCACTGGGCTGGAATGATTAGGAAAGGTTTTATGGTCTTGGTAGGGGGAATGAAGTTGCTGGCATATACTAATTTCAGGTATTATTAGTAATTTTGAGAGTTAGTTATAGCTTCTTTACACTTGGAAGATATATATGAAGAGCAATGGATAGTAGCATATCAACAATTTGAAACACTATAAGATAATACTAAAAACTCTCCAGTTGTTTCCATGCTACTTTCTCTAATTTTTGGTAGCATGTGGCTCTCCTCTAGCAAATCACAATCTCATGTGGTTGTAGAAATAAAAATGGCTAGGTTATAAATAACATAGTATATGAATTTAATACTAAAGTTATGAATGAAACAAAATTGTATTGTGAAAATAAAATAATATGGTATTTTCAAAGCTTTTACATCAAAATGAATATTATTACCTTTGAAGTCACTACCATGGAAGTAGTTTTTATTTGGTTGCCAGCATATACATACTTTCAAAAAGCAACAGTTAATAGTAACATTGATACCCTGTATTTAAAGGAGAGAGAAATGAAGGAAGGGTATAATGGGGAAGGATATTACATAGGTAACTTATTGTTTGCTTAAGTAGAGACTCGTGTAATAACAATTGCCTCATTTTGGTGGGGAATAAAAACAAACGGATCTTCAGCTTTTCAAATGTAGAATTTAGAATATTTCAAGAAGAAAAAGAGACTCAAAGATAATTTCATTTAAGTGGACTAACCCACATTAATCATCTTGGAAGAGACTAATTTATAAATAAAAATCATAATACATCATTACCATGTAGTTACCAAAATGCTTTTTTCTGTCATCTAGATATTTCCTTTCTGACCAGTACTTGGAAAAACCAAGTGAACAATAACAGAGCATTTGGAGGCAAGGGGAATAACAGTTATCTGAAAGGATAATACTTGAAGTTTGAGGTTTGAAAGGATAAATTTCTGTGAATATTTTCTTCATTAGGAGAAAACTGTATCTTAAAATTAGTCACTTTACTACTGGAAATTGTAGCTATTATTGGGGCCATTTTGGTTAACCTTTTCAAGAGGTTACTAATTATTTTAATTTATAACTGCTGAGATAATATTTCTGTTACAACTATTGTGTGAAGTTGTCAAGTTGTTGAACCTTTGAAATAGCTGTGGGCAGAGTATATATCGTTATCAGCTAACATGACAGTATGGAGGTGTTATGGTACTAACAAAACAGGCAGAAAGGAAGAATGGAACACTGTGTTTCTTTTTTAACTTCATAATGATGTTTAAGCATAAATAATGGAAATGGAGATATTCTGAGGAAAATTTGAAATGTGATGAATGTTATAAAAATTATGACAAATTATAAGTTTGTTTTGCATGTCCCAGTGGACTTGCAGAAAATCTTATAGCTATTGTATTCCTTTTTTTCTAATTTTAAACTCTCTACATTTTCTAGTATCACCTTGGTGCCAATAACTAATTTCCCTTTACAAATTATTTTTTAAATGCAACTACTTCACCTCAAGTTTTAGTTCATAGTGATTCTTGTTAAAGCAATTCTTGGTGTGGGTTTTGGGATGAGAATGAGCTAAGTGTCTTGTTTTTGCATGACCAATTATTGATGGCAATACAAACTACATACCTTTTCTGAAGTGGGGCAAGGAATTTTCTTTCAAGTTAAACACATGTATCTATTTGTCCCTTCAACTTCCAAACCAAATATGTTTGATTAACCAACTTTGGAATATTTTTAAATTTTATGTCAGACATTTAACTACTGTTGTTGTCATTAATTGTATAATAATTCTATTGTCTTAATATTAATATATTTTTAATTTTTCAGCTGAAGTGATAAGGTAATTTCACAAGTAAATTATTGTGAAAAGTAAACGGTAGATGGTACTAGCAATAAGCATTTAAATGGGGTTTTCTTTATCTCACAAGTAAGGCCAAATGCATATTTCTTATTCTTTATAGCTTTAGTCAGTTAAGTTTCATTTTGGATAACTAAAAACACTGTATATTGTAGCATCACATTTCTTCCTCTCTATATTACCCGTTTTCATACAAAAAAAAGCAAAAGTGTTTGAGGTCTATCAAATACTTTAAGTCGGGGAAGTATAAGCTAGGCCTTTTTCTTAGTTGAAAATGAATACACTTTTGTTTTCTATTTTATCTTCCCATAAAAATCCCAGTGAGGCCCTAAGCCTATCTCAATCTCACTCATATTTCCTTTCTCTAAAAAGAAAGTGAATAATGATTAAGTAATGTAAGAGGCAGCCAAATTGAAAAGAAACTACTGCATCCAATTTTCTATTAAATATTTTCAAAAGAAACGTATACAATGGTAAATATTGAGTCTTATGAATTGAAATTACTGAGTCTATAAGTAAATTTAAGGGTATATTTACTGTTTCAAACAGAAAATTTTATTATGATGAGTTTCTAAAATGTCTAAGAAGATTGTCAGTAAAGCATTCTCTGTATCTATTAAACAAATATGTTATATTGTAACTTACGAGATTGAATACAGTGAGAAAACAGCAAGAAATATATTTTAATGCATATGTGAACATAAAACATAACTATGAAAGTCAAATAATTACTAATCATATTAAAAAATAAAATAATTTTGAGCTATTGCTACTATATTATGTGATATTCTTAGTTTCTTCTCCCCCTATTTCTTTAGATACTACTTTGTGAAACTAGAGAAAAAGAACATGAAAAGCCAGTGATAGGTATTAAAATGTACCTATTAAGCTTAGAAATTTGTCATTGGGACATGAATTCAAAGCATTTTTGCTGCCAAGAAACATGGCGTAAAGGCAGCAGTGCACAGCAAGGGAAAAACAGGGGAGAGATGAATTTGGGATTATATGGAAAATACATTATAAATCAGTGGTTTGCTAGGTTAGGCTCTAAAGTGGCTTTTAAATGCTGATCAATGAGTAATATTTGGAATTTCCTGAAGTACTTATTATATCAAGTTTATTGCCTTGGAATACTATGTATTCTGTTGTTCAATTAAAATGTCAGATGTGGAGTTCCCACTGTGGCTCAGAGGTAATGAAACTGACTAGTATCCATGAGTATGCGGGTCGATCCCTGGCCTCATCTGGTGGGTTGAAGGATCGGGCATTGCTGTGACTGTGGTGTAGGATGGCAGCTGTAGCTCCAATTTAACCCCTAGCCTGGAAATTTCCATATGCCACGGGTGTGGCCATAAAAAGACAAAAGAAAAAAAGAAAAAACAGTCAAATGTTGGCTAATGTTTTAAAATATAGTGTTAATAAAATTTAAAGTATCTTATTGTGAAGTTTAAACTTACCTACTGAGTAGCAAAAATTCACTTGTTATTTTATGTTCATAAGATTGTGTGCTATTGAACTCACTGAGTACAATGACTATAAAGCAGTCAAACATAGTGATATTGATTAGCATCAAGCAGTTCATGTACTACGGGCTGAAGCCTAGCTCTTTAGATACTACTCAAATACAAAGCCCTGCTCTTCAGCTTTAATACAAGTAAATTGACTTGAGACTTTGAAACATGCCGGTCTCTTGACTGACAAAAATATGAAATGACAGGAGTAATTTCAAATAGCTCCTAGCAAATTAACCATAATATTTATTAATAGCATCATCTTTGCTAATAAGGAAAGAGGTGTTAATAAATACTGAGCAAACAAAAAGGACTTCAGAGTTTAGATAAACTATTCAAATGAATGAAGGTCATATGAAATTATAAAAGGTTGGAGTAACATTGTTTCAAACGTTTAAATATACTGGCTGGTATGTAACTGAGAAATTCACAGAGCATTTTCTTTTGGCTCTGGAAATTTTTCTTATAGGAGAAATATGCATGTGCAGTGAGTTGATTATTAGTATTAATTATTTAAATGCACTGTCTGCTATGTAGGCAAAGTTACTGCCTGATACGTTATCATTTTTGTTGGAAAAAGCCACTTCAAAAGATATCATGTTTTGTTTGTATTTGGTTTTGTTTGAGTGTGTGTGGTTTGCTTTTTTTGAAAAAAGTGTTTTTATTTTGGAAAAATATACATAACATAAAATTTACCCTTTTTACCGTATGTAAGTATACAACTCAGTATTAAGTATGTTCATTTTGTTGTGCAGCCATCAACACCAGTCCATTTCCAGAACTGATCTTTTCCTCTCGCAAAACCAAAACCCTATGCTCATTAAGTGACTCCTCATTCTCTTCTTTCCCCTACCCTGATAACCACCATTCTACTTCTGTCTCTGTGATTTTGACTTCACTAATTATTTGTATCAATGAAATCATAGAGTACTTGTCTTTTACTGATTGGCTTATTTTATTTATTATAATGTCCTCAAGATTCATCCAAATAGTAGCATACTAGCATATGTCAGAATTTCTTTTTTCCTTTTTGAAGTCCATTGTATGCATATATCATACGTTTTGCTTATCCATTCATCCATTGATGGACTCTTGGGTTGCTTCCATGTTTCAGATATTATGAATAAATGCTATCTTGAATGTGTGTGTACAGATACCTCTTTGAGATCCTGCTTTAATTTCTTTTGGACGTATACCCAGAAGTGAAATTGCTGGATCACATATTAATACTGTTTTAATTTTGAGGAGCTACATATTGTTTTCTACAGAGGCTGTATGATTTTACATTCCGACCAAAAGTATACAACAGTCCCAGTTACTCCTCATCCTCACAAACACTTGTTGTGCTTTTGTTTTTGTTGCTGTTGTTTTTAGTATTAGCCATCCTAATGATGTGAAGTGGCATTTCATTTTAGTTTAGATTGCATTTCCCCAACAGCGATGTTGAAATTTTTTTTTTTTCTGCAGTATGTATATTATGTATGTGTGTTATATTTGGAGAAATGTCTATTTGTATCCTTTGCCATTTTTGTATTGGGTAAATTGTTTTTCTGTTGTTGAATTTTAGGTGTTCTTTATATATTCTGGTGTTGGTATCAGATATATGATGTGCAAATTTTTTCTCGCTTTTTTGGGGTTGCCTTTTTACTGTTTTTTTTTCTACTCTGTATCTTTTGATCTACAGAAAAATTTAAATTTTTATGTAGTCGATTTCATCTGTATTTTTGTTGTTGTTTTTGTTGTTGTTACCTGTGCCTTTGGTAACATAGCCAAGAAGGCATTGTCAAATCTAATGTCATGAAGCTTTTGCCTTATGTCTTCTTCTAAAAGTTTTATAGTTTTAGGACATACATTTAGGTCTTTGATATCTTTTGAGTTAATTTTTTTATGGCATAAGGTAAATGTACAATTTTATTTTTTTACATGGTAGATACCCAGTTTTCCCAACACTGTGTTGAAAATTCTGTTATTTCTTCTTTGAATAGTCTTGCCGCCCTTGTCAGAGATAGTATGACCATGTAATCAAAGGTTTATTCTTGGCTGTCTCTTCTGTTCCATTAGTCTATGTCTCTCTTTATGTCAGTGCCATAATGCTTTGAATACTGTAGCTTTATTGTAAGTTTTGATAATAGGAAGTGTGATGCATCTAGCTTTGTTCATTTTTTTTCCAAGATTGTTTTTGTTATTTGAGATTGCTGGAGATTCTATATGAATTTTAGGATGGATGTTTTTAATTTTGTAAAAAAATGTTTGAATTTTATAGGATCTTCATTGAATATGTAGATTGCTTTGGGTAGTATTGACATCTTAACAATATTAAGTCTTTCAATCCATAAACATGGGATGCGTTTACTTTTATTTATTCTTATTTAATTTCTTTCAGGAATACTTTGTAGTTTTCATTAAGTAAATTCTTACGAATTTTATTCTTTTGATGGTATTGTGAATGGAATTGTTTCCTTTATTTTCTTCTCAGACTGTTTATTAATATAGCGAAATTCAAATTTTTGTTTTCTTACTTTCTATATTGCTAACTTTACTTAATCTGTTTACTAGTACTAATACATTTGGTAGATTCTTTATAGTTTTCTATAATAATATCATATCATCTATGAATAGAAATAGTTTTATTTCTTCCTTTCCAACATGAATGCCTTCTATTTATTTTACTACCCAGTTGTATGGCTAGGACCTTCCAATACTATATTAAATAAAAATATTGAAAATGAGCTTTCTTGCCCTAGTTCTTATTTTAAAAGAAATGTTTTCAGTCTTTTCATTGTGTGATTCTTAGTGTGGATTGTTCCACATATGGCCTTGATTATGTTGATTATGTTCTAGTCCTAGTTTGTTGAATATTTATGTCATAAAAAGGTGTTGAATTTTGTTAAATGTTTTTCTCTGCCTCAGTTGAGATGATTATGTGATTTTTCCTTTCCTTTTATTAATGTAGTGTATTACTGATTGATTTTCATATTTTTAACCTTCCTTGTATTCCAAGAACATACATCACTCTATTATAAAATCTTTTCAATATGCTGATGAATTTGGTATGCTAGTTATTTCTTTTCTTTTCCTTTTTTTTTTGGTGGAGCGGGGTGGGGGACACCAGCAGCATGTGGAAATTTTCCCAGGCGAGGTGTCAAATCAGAGCTGCAGCTGCTGGCCTACACCACAGCCACAGCAACACTGGATCCCAGCCACATCTGCTACCTACTACACAGCTTGTTGCAATGCTGGATCCTTATCCCACTAAGCAAGGCCAGGGATTGAACCCACATCCTCATGGATATTAGTCGGGTTCTTAACCACAGAGCCATAATGGCAACCTCCGTACTAGTTATTTCTTGAAGATTTTTACAGCAATGTTCATAGGAGTAGTGTTCTGTGGTTTTCTTTTCCTATAGTGTCTTTGTCTGGCTTTAGAATCAGGGTAATGCTGACCTCATAAAATGGATTAGGAGGTTTGCCTCCTTTTAATTTTTTATCAGAGTTCGAGAAGGAATAGTGTTTGTTCTTTAATGTCTGGAATTCACCAGTGAAGACATCAAGTCCAAGACTTTTATTTGTGAGAACATTTTTTATTGCTGATTCAATCACCTTACTAGTTACAAGTTTATTCTGATTTTCTATTTCTTTTTGATTTAGTTATTCTATGTTTAATATTTCTAAAGATTTATCCTTGTATCTAGCTATCCACTTTGTTGATATAAATTTGTTCATAACATTTGCTTATGCTCCTTTTATTATTTTAGAATAAGTAGAAATGTCCCCATTTTCATTTTTGATTTTAGTAGCTTGAGTCTTCTTTCTTTTTCTCTTGGTCAGTCTAGCTAAAGGTTTGTCAATTTTGTTGGTCACTTTGTACAACCATCTTTTGGTTTCAGTGATTTTCTATTTGGTTTTATATTTTTTGTTTGGATTCTCTCTGCTCTAATCTTTATCATCTCCCTCATTCACTAGCTTTGGGTTTAATTTGTTCTCCTTTTTCTAGTCCCCTAAGCTTTAAACATGAGTTGTAGTTTTTACATCTTTTTTTCTATTTAATACAATATTTTATAGCTATGGGTTTCCTTTTCAGCAGTGCTTTTGCTATGTCCCTTAAGTTGATACGTTGTGGTTTCATCTTAATTTATCTGAGTATTTTCTAATTTCCCACATAACTTCTTTTTTTAGCCATGGATACTTAAGAGCGTGTTAATACCCACACTTTTGTGATTATTTTTTTTTTTTTTTGCAGCTTTCCAACTGCATCCTTTTGTGTTTATAGAATTGACTTTGTATGATATCTATCTTCTAAAATCTCTTCAGGCTTAATTTGCTGCTTAATGTGGTTTATCCTGGAAAATATCTCATGAACACTTGAGAGGAATGTGTGTTATTTTCTTGTTTGGTACAGTGGTCTGTATTTATATGTTAAATCTAGTCCTTCTCACTGAGACACAATGGGGACTCCCACTGTGATCTTTTTTTCTTCATACAACTTTGAGTTAGGTCCTTAAATTCCAACCTGCAGGACTCTCTTTTACTTTCCAGTTTACCAGTTCTAGTGGTAACAAACTCCCTTAGCTGTTGCTTATCTATAAATGTCATAATGTCTCCATCAGTTTTGTTTTATCAGCCCACTGCCTTCTGGCCTCCAAAGTTTCTTTTTTTTTTCTTCCAATTTTATTTTATTTTTGTATTTTTTATTTTTTTCTTATTAGCACTGAATTTTATTTCAGTTATAGGTGTACAAAGATCATAAGTCAATTTGATAGATTTTGTATCCCAAACCCACAGTGCATCCCCCCACCCCCAGACTGTCTCATTTGAAAAACCATGGTTTTCCAAAATCTGTGAGTCATTGTCTGTTCTTCAAAGAAGTTCACTGTGTCTCTTTAGTTTCCACATGTAAGCGGTAGCATTGGGTATTGCTGTCTAATTGTCTGACTGACTTCACTTTGTATGATAATTTCTAGGTTCATCCATGTTGCTATAAATGTTGTTATTCTGTTCCTTTTAATGGCTGAGTAATGTTCCATTGTGTGTATGTACCATATCTTCCCTATCCACTCCTCTGTTGATGGGGATTTAGGTTGTTTACATGACCTGGCTTCTTTCCTCTCTAGCTGCTTTAGATGTAAGGTTAGGTTGTTTATTTGAGCTTTTTCTTGTGTCCTGAGGTAGGCTTGTATTGCTATATACTTTCCTCTTAGAACTGCTTTTGCTGCATCCCAGAGGTTTTGGAGTGTCGTGTCTTTGTTGTCATTTGCTTCTAGGTTATCTTTTAATTTACTCTTTGATTTCTTCAGTGATCCATTGGTTGTTTTCTTGTTTTTGTATCCATTCAGCTAGTCTATGTCTTTTGGTTGGGGAATTCAGTCCATTAACATTTAAGGTAATTACTGATATATATGTTCTTACTGCCATTGTATTAACTGTTTGGGATTTTTGTTGCTCTTTTTTTTTTTTTTTACCGTGAAGTTTTGATATAGGAGTCCATATATAAATGAGAGTGTTTTAAGTTGTTGGTTTCTTAATTGCACGTGCATCTCCAGTGACCTGCATTTGTGCTCTCTTCTCATTATTTCTGATTTTGGTAGCATAGTTGTGCATGGATGATTTAGTATCTTTACTGTATATATGCCTTTACTAGTGAGCCTTGTTATTTGTAGTGTTTTTGTTTCTGGTTGTGGCCTTCTCTTTTCTGCCTAGAGAAGTTCCTTTAAGATTTGTTGTAAAGCTGGTTTAGTGTTGCAGAAATCTCTTAGCTTTTGCTTATCTGTAAAGGGTTTGATCTCTCCTTCAAATCTGAATGTGAGCCTTGCAGGGTAAAGCAATCTTGGTTGGAAGTTTTTCCCTTTCATCACATTAAGTATATCATGCCACTCCCTTCTGGCCTGCAGAGTTTGAGATGAAAAATCAGCTGATAACCTTATTGGGGTTCCCTTGTATGTCATTTGTTTCTTTTCCCTAGCTGCTTTCAATATTTTCTCTTTGTCTTTAATTTTGGTTATTTTGATTAATATGTGTCTGGGGGTGTTCCTCCTTGGGTTTATTTTATATGGCACTCGTTGCGCTTCCTGAATTTGAGTGAGTGATTCCTTTCCCATATTAGGGAAGTTTTTGGCTATTATCTCCTCAAATATTTTTTCTGTCCCCTTCTCTCTCTCTTCTCCCTCTGGCACCCCTATAATACGGATATTGGTGCGTTTAACAGTATCCCAGAGTTCTCTGAGACTCAGCTCATTTCCTTTCAATCTTTTATCTCTTTTCTCTTCTGCAGTAGTGATTTCCACTAATCTGTCCTCCACCTTGCTGATTCGTTCTTCTGCCTCCTGTATTCTACTGTTGGCTGCTTCTAAGGAATTTTTTGTTTCAGTTATTGTATTTTGCATCTCTTCTTGTTTAATTTTTACAGCTTGTATTTCTCTGCTCAGTGTTTCCTGTAAATGATCAATCTTTGCCTCCAGTTTATTTCCAATGCCTTGCATCATCTTCAGCATCAACAGTCTAAAGTCTCTTTCTGAGAGGCTGATAATCTCATCACTGAGCTGTTTTTCTGGGCTTTTCTCTTTCTCCCTTATCTGGGTTATAGTTTTCTGTCTTTTCATTTTTATAGGTTTTTGATGTGGTGACTTTTTGCCAACAATAGAGTTGGAGCCTCTCTTAGTTCTGGTGTTTGCCTCCCCTGTCACTAACATTGGTATGGTGGGGGGCTTGCTGTAGGCTTTCCGATGGGAGGGAGTGATGCCTGCCCACTGGTAGGTGGAGTTGATTCCTTTCCCTCTGATGGGTGGGGCTTTGTCTCTGGATGAGATTAGGGGCT
>PVHT020000886.1:2650126-2668693 GCA_004024745.2 Catagonus wagneri | reverse complement strand
TGTGGTGACTTTTTGCCAACAATAGAGTTGGAGCCTCTCTTAGTTCTGGTGTTTGCCTCCCCTGTCACTAACATTGGTATGGTGGGGGGCTTGCTGTAGGCTTTCCGATGGGAGGGAGTGATGCCTGCCCACTGGTAGGTGGAGTTGATTCCTTTCCCTCTGATGGGTGGGGCTTTGTCTCTGGATGAGATTAGGGGCTGGCTGTGTGCCTGAGGGGTCTTTAGGCAGCCTGTTTACTGATGGGTGGGGCTGTGATCCCACCTGGATTATTGTTTGGCCTAGGGCTTCTCACTGCTGATGGGAGGGACCAGATTTCCCAGAAATGGCCCCTTCCAGAGAAATGCAGGCTGATGGAGAGCTTCACCTCCAATGCCCTTCCCCCACAACAAGCCACAGTCACCCCTATTTTCCCAGGAGATCCTCCAAGAATTGCAGGCAGGTTCCACCCTGATTCCTTTGGAGACTTTGCTTTGCCCAGGGACCCAGTGCATGTGAAAGTCTGTGTGTGCCTTTCAAGGATTGGGTCTCTGTTTCCCCCAGTCCTGTGGAGGTCCTGCACACAAGCCCCTCCGGCCTTCAATGCCAGATGCTCCGGGGGCTCTTTCTCCCAGTGCCCGATCCCCAGGCATGGGGTTTTGCCGTGAGGCTCCGAACTCTCAGTCCTGTAGCTGAGTCTGTGTGATGCAGTTACTTTCCAGTCTGTGGGGCTTCCTACCCGGGAGGTATGGGGTTGCTTCTATCACGTAATTGCCCCTCCTACCTCTTGATGTGGCCTCCTCTTTGTCTTCTGGAGTAGAATATCTTTTTTGGAGGTTTACAGTCCATTTGGTTGAAAGCTGCTCGGCATTTGGTTGTATTTTTGCTGTTATTTGGGAGAGAAGTTGAGCTCCAGCCCTTCTACTCTGCCATCTTAATCCAATCTCCTGGCCTCTAAAGTTTCTAATGAGAAATCTATTTATAATCTTACTGAGGATTCATTGTGAGTGACATATTGCCTCTCTCGCAGCTTTCAATATTCCTTGTCCTAGTGTTTAGACAGAATATAATGTATCTCATGTGGGTTTCTTACTTGTGTAGTCATATCTCAAGTTTCTTGGATGTTCATTTTTTTTTTTTTTTTTTTGGCTTTTGTCATTTTAGGGCCGTACCCATGGCATGTGGAGGTTCCCAGGCTAGGGTTCTAATCAGAGTTAGAGCTGCCGGCCACAGCCACAGCCACAGCAACCTTGAATCCAAGCCACATCTGCAACCGAAAACACAGCTCACGGAAACACCGGATCCTTAACCCACTGAGCAAGGCCAGGGATTGAGCACGCAACCTCATGGTTCCTATTCGGTTTGTTTCCCCTGATCCACAATGGGAACTCTGGGTGTTCATGTTTATAACGGGAAATTTTCTGCCATTATTTCCTCAGATATTCTTTCTTCTCCTTTTTCTCTTCGACTCCTGATAAGCCCACAATGTGTATGTTCATTTGTTTGGTGGTGTTCCACAAGTGTCTTAGGCTCTGTTTATTTTTATTCAGTTTTTTTTTTTTTACTCTCTGCTTTTGACTCATTAATTACCATTGCTGTATCTTCAATTTCACTGATTTTTTTTTCTTCCTTCTCAATCTACATTTGAATCCCTGTAATTAATTGTTCAATTTGGTTATTGTACTTTTAACTTCTAAAATTTCCTTTCAATTCATCTTTATATTTCTTCTCTGCATTAATATTTTGTTCACTCTTTATTTATTTATTTACTTTCCCTACATCTTATTTTAGTTCTCTGAGCTTCTTATAAAACCTTGTGTAAAAATCTTTGCCCATTAGATCTGTCATCAGATCTTGCTTAGCGATATCAGGGATAGTTTCTGTTTTTTGTTTTTGTTTTTTTTTTCCCTTGAAGAGGATATACTTTCCTCTTTTTTTGTTTGCTTTATGATTTTTTTGTCCTTGTTGGAAACTGGATGTTTGAAACTAAAAACTCTAGAAATCATATTCTTGCTTCCCTAGGGTTTGTTCTTTGTTTTGTTTTGATTGCTGTCTCTGTGCTGAGGATTAGCTTGAGGTATAAACTTCAGGTCTCTTCAAGTGTTTCTGAGCCTGAACCTTTCCTTTTTTACATGCATGGTGACTTTTTAACTTCTCTCATATATGCTTTTAAATGTGCTAGTCTAACATCTAACTTCTAGAAGGGGAAAAGCTAGGGAATGACTAGCAGAAAATGCTGGCCCTTTAAATACTATGGAAATAACTTCAGCAATAGGAAGAGTAGTTTGCAACAATGAGAGAAGTTTCAAAAATAATATCTTTCTGCCTCTGTCTCTCTCTGCACCTCTGTGATAAGAAGCAGCAATCAGTGATCAGAACATACATGTTTGATATTTGTAGGATTGACCTTTATTGCCCACCATGAGTCCCTCAAGCTGTGTGCAGATTACTCCAGGTACATGCACTGCTCCCAGCAGTAGGATTCTGGGATTGGAGGCTGGAAGCAGGTAGCCCCTGCCGAATTAAGAGCTGAAATTCGCTCACCATCTAAGCCTTTCCTTGGAAGTTGCAATCCTTTAACACACTCCAGAATTCCAGCATAGATACCTCAGTCTTATGATGCCAGCGTAATTGTCTGGGTAGAGGATGGACTCCTAGTGCTTCCTACTCTACCATCTTGCCAGAGTCCTATCCTGTCTTGGGTTTTTAATGTTACTGGATTAAAAAAAAATTCTTGCTAATCTTTAAGAATAATGCAACATTGTGTAAGAGTAGAGCTAGACCAACCTGAATTATTTACTTTGTAATTCTAAGTCCATGTTTTCCATGGTATAAAAATTTAAGACTCTTGTAACAATAAAAATTTAATATTTATATATTGCACATCTCTGTTATGTTTTGTGGTCCATTATAAAAACATCAATTCAGCTTGATTCATCCTTTCTCTGAAATATTAATTTCACTTAGAAGATACACATTGTTTAAATTTAAAGATAGTGATTGTATTTACTGTTGTGTTTACACACAGCACAAAATAAATAAATGGCCATAGCCATCTTACACTCTACAGAAGTGCTCCATAAATGCTGTTTCAGTGCATACTTTTCTTTAATCTACACTGTGTATACTTACAAAATTGTATTAACTGGGCAGAGAGCCCAATGTATGAGACTTCATTGAAGCAAAGTATAGAAAAAACATGCCGCTGAGGTGAAAAAATTAACAATAAGGATTAGAATGACTGCTTAAAATTTCTTATTAAAATGAATCCCATTGTCTTGTTTAAAATTACCTCTGACCAACTGATGTTTAATTTAAATAAGCTGATTACCTTTAAAAAACAAATAACAAGATATATTTAAAATATATTTAATTCCACTTACTAAGCTTAAAGAATTAATGTACTCTTTTTTGATGATTATAACCTTTTCTTCATGTACTCTCCATGCCTGTAGAAATTGAGAACTTTTAGCATATTGTACTACAGGTGTCATCAAACTAAAAAAGCAGAAATGCTCTCCTTATCCTTTCCAGGTCATTAAATGTGATCAGTAATAAAGCTTAAGTGAAACAGTGTATTATGGTGGAAGCTTCTGGTATTCCTCTATAGAATTCATGAGGTCAGATTCCACAGTGTCAAGGAAAATCAACCTAATGAAGCAATTTAATTAAAATCAATTGAGTATCATTCTGTCTCTTAACTATGAGATTGATGTAGGGTTATATTCAACATTTTCTTTGCTTAAGGTGAAACTACGCTTTCAGACTTTTCTTTCAATCTTCTTTTAGAATGGGTAGCTTTAATAGATTATAGTGATTCATAGAATTTATCACTGTGAAACACTTTGAGGTCACTTAACCTGATCATATTGAGATACAATTATTCTCTCATATGTCTCTTAAATGTAATTGTTGGTTTTGTTTTGGTTTTGCTTTTTAGGGCCACTCCCATGACATATGGAGGTTCCCAGGCTAAGGGTTGAATTGGAGCTATAGCCACTGGTCTATACCACAGCTCATGGCAACGCTGGATCCTTAACCCACTAAGCAAGGCCAGGGATCGAGCCTGTGTCCTCATGGATGCTAGTCAGATTCATTTCTGCTGAGCCATGACAGGTACTTCTCCTGAATATAGTTCTTAATAAAGGTTCCAACTAGGCTGAAAAGTAATTGTGTATTGAAACCTCTATGAGATTTGTTTAAATCATATACACTTACCTTAAGAACATAGTGTAATCCTGCTGACAGACTTGTGTGAGCCAAGTTTGGTAGACTTTCATTCAGAAATTTAGATTTAAGTTCATGTTACAGATTGTGCAAGTCAGCATGATTGGCAGATATCTTAGTAAAAAGGGATGCGTACAGACATAGCATATCTTAGCATGACTGAAAACTCTGTCATTTGGAAATATTGTTCCCCTTATAAAAACAGCTTTACTATTCCAGTAAGTTAAATTGCTTCCATTTTGGCTTCTTCCACTGCACTTGCTTATGCATAAATATTATAGTCCTCCTGCCAGGTAGTCAGTTTTTGTAATTAAAATATTCACTAGGTTTGGCAACATTGAGCATAAAGAGATATATGTGGTAGTGGCCAAATAGGAATATATTGGGCCTTACCATAAGGGACCTATTTTAGTGTGATGGTATACCATGATCATTTTGGGTGAAAAGCTAAAAAAAAATTAAATTCCTTTCAAATGCATGCCTCTTCACTTCTCTGATGTATTTATTGGACATAGCCCTTAAAGAGATTAAAATTTACATCCCTTGAATTTTTGCTATCTTTAAAAAATGTCATAGAAAATATTTCCCTTATACAAACAAGAATGACATTAACTCCTTTTGTTTATGCTTTTGCCCTTTAAAGCTCTATTCATTTTTATACTCTAAGCCCAGAAGAATGGTAAATTTAATTGATCAGGAAGTAAATGTATTGAATACAATCTCTAGTAATACAATTACCAAGGACCCTAGAAAATAACCATTATATCTACTAAGAAGTTTTGTATATTATAAAGCTCTGTCAACCTAGACCCTGTCAGCATGGCAGGGTGCCTGAACTGGAATCATATGGAGAGCTGAAGCAAGGTAACTGCAGGCAAAAGATATCTTTTAAAATGGACTTGCTGATAAAAAGCTTCACCAGCATGACATATCTCTGACATGCTGGGAAACAGCAGCTGACAGAGCAAACCAACATGTAACAATTGGATTCAGGGGTGAATATATAGGACCATAAACCAAATGAGGCTTGTGAACAGCCGCCAGGGCTGCAAATCAAAACCATTATACACCTATTCCATGAGGGGCCAACTGTTGGAACCAGTAGTGCCCTTTCCTTTAGACTTTAATGAATGAAAGCAGCCATCAACGGGTGACCAGACAATAGGGAATGTCGTTTTATTTCTGAAAGAGAAGCTATGTGTCATCTGGGAATTTTTTGACTTTATCTATTGTCCATATCAATTTTGTATCCAAAATCTAATTCTGAGCCACCTTCCAATATCTACTGCTAAATAACTGAGCTTCAGTTAAGTTTCATAATTTCTTTTTAAGTTAGTGATAGAGAACGTACAGTTATTGTATGTGTAATAAGTAATTGAGCTATTCCTCATTATGTCTGCCTTGATTGGCAAAGGTAAGGAAGCATCTTCAAGGATGATGAGGGACCAGTTGTACCAAAACTTGTGAAAGTGTTTCCTTCATTTTGGCTATTGCAAAACAATACAAATAATATAAAACATTTCACAAGGCTGTATACTGAAAGGACGATAAATCATTAGCACCACAGGATAGAGTTTTAATAGCCTTTGATTAATCTATAATCTACCACTATTTCAATATTCTTTGTTAATGGAATTTTCAATTAGATTGTTATTTGAAACACAATTTGTTTTACATTTATTAAATGTTCTGCATACTCTTATGTTGTCATTAGGTAGCATTTAGCAAACTGATCATTAAAGCAGCTAATGAGGGTCACAGATTTATCATTTTTAGGAGCTTGTAGTGCCTTTAAAACATTTGTTAAGAGTTGCTAAGATTCCATCAGTTCCTATATTCTAATGACGTCTGCCTTTTATTTACATTTTTTCCTTCTGATTTTACCTCTTTATTGATGAATACTTGAGAAGAGATTAACTGTTTAGAGCTCATTTGTGTGCTTATGAACGTTATCTAAACACTGCTTGCATGATACTACCTACCTCATAAAGGTTTTTTGTAAGGCTTATGTGCAGAATAAGAGTTCAATTAATCTTATTCTATTATAGATAATAATAAATATTAGGTAAAGTTTCAGTGAGTGTTATGTTTTAAAGTTAAAATACTAATTTATTTAACACTTATGCAGTAATGAAAAAGTGCTGGACACTATACTGTTTTGCATATTTTAATTTATTGACTTTTGCAGTAGTAATGAAAAAGTGCTGGACACTATACTGTTTTGCATATTTTAATTTATTGACTTTTGTAATCATCCTTTAAGGTAGGTAGCATTATTATTTTAGTTTTGAAAATAAAGAAACTAGGGCACAGAGAGTTGGTTAAGTGGTTGACTCCAGGTCAGCTTGTGTTTGGGACCAAAGTAGTTCAATTCCAAAGACTATATTGTTAGGCAGTATGCTTTGCTATCTCTTGGTCATTAATCAAATGAAATAGCACATTCTTAAATGCTGATTTTTAAGATGAGTGCTTGTAACTCTGAATATTTGTATATCATATATCATATAGAAATAGCTTAACCAGCACTCAGTAAAGCTTTTTGGACTAATAATTTATCAAATACCATATTATATGATAAAGTAAATACAAAGTTCCATTTATAGCTATAAAATATTGTTTTTAATCATGTTATGGGTTTGGCGGTTGAAATAATGGCCATCTCCAGAAACCAGCTTTCCAGTTTCTAACATATGATGTTTTCTCCTGTGGTCTTTGACAGAATCTTCAGCAAGGAAGGTATTTATTAGAATACCCCCAGAGGAGTTAGTTGATGCGAGTGTTTGATCAAGATAGACTAGAGATTAGAGGAAGGAAAACGAAAGAAGGCTCAATGTTCTGAATAATGAGAAGTAAAAAAGGGTGTGGGAGAAAAGTGATTGCGTACCTTCCCTTTACCTTCTCTCTGTAGGGTCTGGACTTCCTTTACCAAGCCACATCATTTCTCAGATATTTTAAAAAGAGCTTTTGATAGTAACTATCATCTCTCTTTTGGATCTTCTCTTTTCTTGCACTTACCAACTATTCTCAGATCATACAGTTTTTAGATACCCTCTCAATACTGATGGGCCTTGCAGAGATAATTGTTGAAAGTGTGTGATGGCCACATGGAAATTCCCTATTCTCTTTCATTTGTATATGTCTGAAATTTTGTATAATATGCTAAATACAGACTCAGAAAAACAAAAGAACAAAAATTGAATTCAATCTGTGATGGCAGAAATAACATGAAAACATTAAGATAATAGTAAAAAAACTCACCTATTTCATAGTGCTGGTTGAGCTGTTTTGGAGTATTTAATCTAAGTAGCAATTTGAGACAAAGGATGAAGTGGTTCAATAAGTCACACTCACCAAAGTCTGCTAATTAGGTAAGAAAAAAGAATTAATGGAGGTGATATAGCTCAGTCTTTTAATTTGGCTTTAGTTCTATAAGTATAACCATGTAGATGGTGTTAATTTTTAAAAAAATTAATTGTTGGGTCTCTTTTGAATAGATGTTAAATTCAGGTACCAATACAAGGAGTTAAGTTTTAATCATAGTATTAAAAATAAATAAAGTCTCAGACAATGTGATAATTTATTGAACATTTGCTGTGTATCAGATACTATCCTAGGTTTTTACACATTTTATTTTCCACATATTATTTTGCTGAGTTCTAACAAGAACACCACAGAGTAGTTATTTCTATTGGTATATTTTCAAGGGTGACAAAAAATCACTTACCAAGGGCATAAAGTGAGTAACTAGAAGTAGGCATACCTACTGTGGTCTTTGTGACTTTAAAATCAGGCTTGTTTTTGATCCTCCCCAATGCCTTCTACTAGAGAGTATGTGTCTCCTGGAATTAAGTGAGCATTAGAGGTAATACACGGAGTCAGTTTTAAAGGTACCACTAATTCCTGCGTATCTACTTTTACAGCTCTTCACTGTAAACTATAGAGAGCTCTATTTCCTTTCTTCAACAAGGAAAGACATACTTTCATATATCTTTTTTACAGCCTTGAAATTTAAAACCAGTGTGCTGATTCAACAGCACTTTCCTTTTACACTTTATTGGTTTTTATTTAGTTTTAATCTCTAGTTCCACTGGGAATACCTCTGGCTTGTAACAAAATTTCAGCCATGCCCTTTGGCTTCTTAGAGGTCTATTCTTTGTGCTGCTAAATGCAGAACAGCATTCTTAGCCACTTGTTTCTTTAGCGTGTAGAACTGTTACCCATCCTCTTCTATTACCCTGATATTTTTCATCTTACTTAATCAGATCCTCTGTAATCTTACCTCTGTCTGATCCTCGTATACCAGACTGTAACTCGTATTTCACATTAGTTTTAATATCTCAATGTATTTTATCTGATTTTCTGAAAAAAAAAAAAGTAATTGAGGAAGATAAGCTATCTTCATATATAAACCTTTCTCTACTGAATGGGTTTATTTTTATAAGCTGACACTTCATTTTCATTTTATACCATACTCCATTTATTTAGATCTTTTAATTACCTCTGAATAGTATGTGAAAACTGTCATGATGTAGCTTAGGAAAAATAACCTTATAATGAAGTTACTTGCAGCAATATCAGTGATTAGTGCCACTTATAGAAGATAAGTAAAATGGAATGGCAAAGGTTAAAAATAGAATTGATTTCTTTCTTCTGATCTTTAATTACAAGTATTAAAATTTTTTTAGATGTTAAACTAACTGAAAAAGAATGAATTGGCTGCGTATTGATCTAAAAGACATATTTTTAAAGCAGATATTTGTTGCCCTGAAGCTGGAAGAGTCACAGTATTTGATATGTATGCATTTCTGCGACTAACTCAATTCACCTTCTCTAGTATGGGGGAAAAGGTCATGACTTGGCCTGACTTGTGGGTACCCAAAATCAGAGGACAAGAAGAGTTCTGTGTTGGATATTTAGGAAGTTCCAGAATCAGGAGAGGATGTAGCCATTAGTCCAATAAAGATGTAAAGCAGAGCATTTCAGAGAAATTATTTGCTATCCATAGCAGATTTGAAAGAACAAGCAAAGGATTGATTCTAGACCAATATTAACATTAAATTAAATATACATTTTTGTTATAGAACATAACAGTTTTAACACTTTAGTTTTAATATTCATACATTTAACACACGTATTCAGAAATCCAGGGTTCTATTAGCCATAGGGACTCAACAAATACGAATCAAATAATTTGAGGGTTCAATGCTTAAAACTGAGCAGAGGTAGTATGATATATGTATGAATAATTAAATATGAGGCAGAAGACAATACATTTCAACAAAGAGGTTCATAAAAAAAAAACACAAGAGGTTAAGAATACTGGGAGATTTCATTTCTGTTGCCATGGTTAGGGGAGCCTTTAAGATAAGTGGTAACTAAATTGAATCTCAAAAAGTAGAATTTTGAATATCATATTTTAATTGGCAAAGGCATCTAAGTAGATGATACAGCATTAAAAATCATATTTTTTTTTAAAAAAAAGCAAGCAGAGTCATCACAGGGTCAGAGTTTTATTCATGGAAAACTGTTATGACAAGAGAGAACCCTAAAGTCAGTAATGAAAGTACATAGTATGGTCTCAGGACTCCAGACATAAATAATGCCAGGTGTGACTTGATGAAGCATATACATTTATAGCATAAAGAGAATGTCAGGAAGAAAACACTCAGATCTCTGTACCAAAAACACTTAGGTGAAGATAACATTAGGCAGTTGGAAATGTGAAGCTTAAACCCAAATCTGAAGGTAGATTTCTAGAAGTTGAGTTATTTACTTTTTGAGGAAACAGTGTAGAAAGGAAATACAATTAAGATAATTTTCTTAAGAAACAGCTACACTTAAAGACCGAGAGGAAGAAACTAGAGCATGCAATGTATGAATGGTTAGAGAAGTTGAAAATGATCTAGGAGAAAGTACCATCATTGAAACCTGAGAGAAGAAAGGTTTCAAATAGAAGCAGTGTGGATCCTGTACATTAGAAAGACCACAAAGGCTACCTGTTGTATGATTTCTTTTACATGCTGATACAGAAGTGGCAAAATTATTGGGACCGAGAACAGATCAGTGGTTGGTAGGGACTGGTGGTTGGGGGTAATATTTGAAGACAAAGGAGCAACATGAATTAATTTTGGGGTTGATGAACTGCTCTTTTTTTTAATAATGATTTTTTCCATTATAGATTGTTTACAGTGTTCTGTCAATTTTCTACTGTACAGCAAGGTGACCCAGTCACACATACATGTATACATTCTTTTTTCTCACATTGTCATGCTCTATCATGAGTGACTAGATATAGTTCCCAGCGCAATACAGTGGGATTTCATTGCTTATCCATTCCAAAGGCAATAGTTTGCATCTATTAACCCCAAATTCCAAGTCCATCCCACTCCCTCCCCACCTCCCTTGGCAACCACAAGTCTTAATTTCTAAAATACACAAACAGCTTATACAACTCAACAGCAAAAAAGCCAACAACCCAGTTGAAAAATGGGCAAAAGACCTCAATGGACATTTCTCCAAAGAAGATATAAAGATGGCCAACAAGCACATGAGAAAATGCTCAACATTACTGATTATTAGAGAAATGAAGATGAACTGTTCTTTATCAGGACTGTGGTAGGAGATACTTGATTCTATATATTTGTCAAAAGCCATTATACTGAGGACCACAAAGAGTGATTTTAATGATTGTAAATTTGAAAGAATAAAATAAAGGAAAAAGTGAAAGACAAGGAAGGCATCAATTTGTTGATTAAAAGTAGATTCACAATTTTGAGGATTAACAGTTTAAAGAAAAGGAAAACAAAGTGTTTTAAGGGGGCGAGGGTTAATTAAAGAACTATTTGAGGAGACTTGAAGATGTCTGTAGTAGAGGTTAAAAAGAGCATGGATAGTCAAAGATAAATAATTAATTTAGAAAGTCTTTGAAGCCATAGTAAGTAATGGAAAGAGAGCAGGAGTTTCTTTTGTTCCTTATGAGAGGGAAAAGATAGAGAATTAGTGTAGATAAAGAGAATCATTTTAAGGGAGCATCACTTCATGTTGAATTGCTAGAATTTGAGATGGAGGTATGGTCAAAACTTGTTTGGCCAAGTCTAGTTCACCTCTTTCTTATTAGTAGTCTGAATATTCATTTTTTTACCCTCCTGAATGCTCTCATGGCAACAAAATGTGAATGTTGATAAGTCTAAACCAGCACTCTCAAAGTGTGGTACTTAGATGATTAACATCACCATTACTTGGAAATTTGTTAGAAATGCAAATTATACTCCAGATATAATCATTTAAAACCTGCAAAAGACAACATATAAATAAATGGCTGACAGGAATATTAAAAAAAAATATTTAATTAAAATATTAAAAAAATTAGGAGTTCCCACTGTGGCACAGTGGAAATTAATCTGACTAGGAACCATGAGGTTGTGGGTTTGATCCCAGGCCTCACTCAGTGGGTTAAGGATCAGTATTGCTGTGAGCTGTGGTGCAAGTCACACATGTGGCTCAGATTTGGTGTTGGTGTGGCTGTGGTGTAGGCTGGCAGCTGTAGCTCTGATTAGACTCTAGTCTAGGAACCTCCATATGCCGCAGGTGTGGCCCTAAAAAGCAAAAAAAAAAAAATTTTTTTAATTTAAATATTAAAAAAATGGTGGTCCCTAATCACCAGTGCAATGCAAGTAAAAACACTATGAAAAATCACCTCACGTCTATCAGGATGGCTGTTATAAAAAATATAAGCAGTGTTGGTGAGAATGTGGAGAATTTATGCAAACTAGTGTAGCCACTATGGAAAATAGTATAGAGAGGATCCTCAAAAAATTAAAAGTAGGGGAGTTCCCCTCATGGCTCAGTGGTTAACGAATCCGACTAAGAACCATGAGGTTGCGGGTTCGATCCCTGGCCTTGCTCAGTGGGTTAAGGATCCGGCGTTGCCGTGAGCTGTGGGTAGGTTGCAGACGCGGCTCGGATCCCGCGTTGCAGTGGCTGTGGCGAAGGCCGGCGGCTACAGCTCCTGTTAGACCCCTAGCCTGGGAACCTACATATGCCGCGGGTGTGGCTCTACATAAAGGCAAAAAGACAAAAAAAAAAAAAAATTAAAAGTGGAAATAACAGGTGGTTCAGCACTCCCAGTTCTGAGTACTTTAGCACTACCATGTTTATTGCAGCAGCATTCACAATGGCCAAGACAGAACCTCAATGTCCATTGACAGTTGAATAAATAAAGACAAGGAAGTATACATACATGCAATGGAATATTATCCAGCCTTTAAAAAAAGAATGAAATTCTGGAGTTCCCTGGTTGCCTAGAGGTTAAGGACATAGTGTTATTACTGCTTGGCTTGGGTTACTGCTGTGGCTTGGATTTGATCCCTGGCCTAGGAACTTCAGCATGCAGCAGTTGCTGGGAGGGAAGAGGGAATTCTGTAAAATGCAAGAGTATTGATGAACCATGATGGCATTGTGCTAAGTAAAATTAACCAGTCATAGGAAGAGAAGTACTGCATAATTCCACATATATAAGATATATAAAATAGCTAAAGTCATAGAATCAAGATTGTTAAAATGTCCATACTACCCAGATCAACCCACAGATTAAATACAATTCCTGTCAAAGTAACCAATGTCATTGTTCACAGAACTGGAAAAAATACCCCTAAAATTTGTGTGGAACCGCAAAGGAGACTGAATAGCCAAAGTGACATTAAATAAGAAGAGTAAAGCTGGAGGTATCACACTTCCATTTCAGACTATACCATATAGCTATAGTAGTCAAAGCTATATGATCCTGGCACAAAAGTAAAAAACAGACACATAGAACAGTGGAACAGAATACAGAACTTGGAAATAAAAAGCTTATATGGTCACTTAGTAAGTGACCACACTTATATGGTCAATTAATTTATGACAACAGATCTAAGAGTATACAGTAGGGAAAAGACGGTCTCTTTAATAAATGTTGTTAAGAAAACTGGACAGCTGCATGCAGTTGAATGAAACTGGTCCACTTTCTTATACCATATACAAACATTCACCCAAAATGGATTAAAGATTTTTAAGTCTTTAATAAAATGTAAAACATAAAACTCCAAGAAAAAAACATTGGCAGTATACTTTTGGACCTCAGCGTTAGGAATAATTTTTGGATCTGTTTCCTTAGGCAAGAAAAACAAAAGTAAAAACAAACAAGAGGGTCTACATGCTTTTGCACAGGAAACTATCAAAAAAATGAAAAGGCAGCCTACTGAATGGGAGAAGTTATTTGGCAATGATTGTTTCTGATTAAGGTTTAATGATAGTATAAAAGAACTCAGCTCAATATACAAAAAACCCAACAATCCAATTAAAAATGGGGAGAGGACTTGAATGCTATTTCTCTAAGGAAGACAGACAAATGGCCAATGGATGTACGAGAAGATACTCAACATTACTAATCACCAGGGAAGTGCAAATAAAAACTATAATGTGTTATCACTACACATCTGTCAGAATAGCTATTGTCAAAGAAAACCACAAAAACAAGTATCGGTGGGACTGTAGAGAAAAGAAAACACTTTTGCACTGTTGGTGGTATTGTAAATTGGTGAAGCCTCTATGGAAAACAGTATGGAGGTTCCTAAAAAATTAAGACTAGAACTACCACATGATGTAGAAAATCTCCTGGGCAATTATGCAAAGAAAGCAAAAATACTAACTTGAGAAAATGTGTCCCTGTGTTCACTGAAGAATTATTTACAATAGCCAAGATATGAAAGTAACCTGAGTGTCCATAAATACAGGTGATGTAAATACATATATATCACATCTTCTTTATCCATTCAGATATCTATGACATGGACACCCAGGTTAATTCCATATATAATCAAATCTTTTTTATTCATTCAAATATCTGTGAACACTTAGGTTACTTTCATATACTGGCTATGTATATACAAAAAATGATAATGCCATTTGTGATAACACGGTTGGACCTAGAAGTTATTATTCTAAGTGAAATAAGTCAGACCTAAAAACAAATACCTTATGCCTTCACTTATATGTGAAATCAAAAAAAAATAAATAAATTAACAAAGCAAAACATAGACTCCTACATACAGAGAATAGACTGGTGGTCACCAAAGAAGAGAGGGATAATGGGATGAGTGAAATAGGTGAATGGGATTAAGTATGATATTGTAGTTATAAAATAAATAAGTCATGAAGATGTAATGTATGCAGGGTAGGGGATATATTCAATAATATTGTAATAACTTTGTATGGTGAAAGATGATTACTAGACCTGTTATGGTGATCAACTTGTAAGGTATGTAAGTATCTAATCCCTAGTTTGTACACCTGAAACTAATATGATGTATGTCAGCTATATATACTTTAATAACAAAAAAGAAAATGAAAATGTAGCATATCATTTATGTAAACTATAAAAACATGAAAAACAATTTTATATATTTTACGCCTGCATACATAAAATTCCATATATATAAGTTCAACAAGAGTTCACTTTTTGGTCCAGAGTGGTTATCTTTTTTAACTTCAGGGGAGAAAGAATGGGTATAATAAAGGTGAAAATCATATTGGGCTGTTAGAAAAGTTATTTTATTATTACTTAAACATAATCACAATGTAATGGAAATCAAACCACATAGTGCAATCTTAATAAGAGTAAGTATAACTTTATGTAAATGAAAATGTGACATTTTTTCCCAGGCTCATCCCACTCTTTCTTTTTTGCTTCGTCTTACATAGCAAGGACATTGTGTTAGCATTTTCTTGACTTTAATGGGACTGTATTTGTGAATTGCAATGATCAAATTATATTGCAAGGGACAGATGGCGATTCCAATTATATGTGTTTTTCATGAACAGAAGTTAGTTAAAATTGTGAGCTAGGATCTAACTACAAATGTCTGTGAACAGGACACGTTATACTGCTACTTGTCCCTGAAGGTATTTCTAAAGCAGTTTTGTCCAAAGTAGGTGACGTATTACAAAGCAAGAGAAATCATGATAACATAATATTTGTAGTTGTCATAAGACTTTTAAATATGTGAAATATCCCATGTAAATATATTTTATAATGTTAATAGAGATAAATCTTGGGCTATGCTTATTAGTTTTGAGTCCTGCTATATTTTATTTAGATTGATTGTTTTCTGAAACAAATGTCCTAAGCTTTCTAATTGCCACTAATATCCTCAAATTGACTATAATTAGATGCAGTGACATATCTAATTGCTGAAACGTCAATAATATAGTTAACCCATATAAGTCTTATTTATTCCATTTATAAGGTGGTTAATTTATTTTACTGAAACTTACTTGAGGCAGCTGTTAAGTGGCTTCATAAATAAAAATCATCAACATTTAATTTTGCATATCTAAATGTTTTGTTAGTACTCAAAAATTCTGCTTGTATTTATCCAGTCTCTATTTTGAGTAGACATGGTGCTGAACTGAATAATGGCTGGTGAAGAGAGGGGTACAGTAATCAGTTGCAAAGATGAATAAGATGGTACTGATTTTCTTAAGGGATTTGCTGTGACAGATAAGGATTTACAAGTGAAAGGTACTAGAGAAAAAGAATATGGTAGAAAAGTAGGGTTGACTTCCTGGAAGAATCAGGATGAAGTCACATATAGCTAACAGTATGGACAGAATACATATAATAATCTCATGTGAGTTGCTAAAATGCCTGGAGATTTTAAATGGATGTGATCATCTTTTATATAGTAATTGATTAATTTGCTTGTGTGCAGGTTTCTTTAAGTGCCTATAGACATATAATATGGAGATATGCAAGTTTATGATTGTGTAGTTTTAATTTCCCAGGATGGTTCCAAATTCATTATAATATGGGAACAAGGATCTATAATTCAGTCACTTTAGAATCCTGCCTTCCTAATTCTTCCACATATACCCATGATCCTCACTCTGACAGTACTTGGAACTTCAAATTCTACCCAATACATTTAAATAACACTGAGCTAGCCAAAACCTTCAGAGAACTGAGGTCTGTTTCGCACCATTCATGGCACAGAACTTTAAGTAGATTTGAAACTTGTTCTCTTTACTGCCAGTCCAATGCTACCTTCACTTCAGTGGTGTCTTACAATAATTAATGGTAACTAAGATATGAAAAAAATCATCTTTTGAAGAAAAATCATTTCCTTTCCATCTTGATGAAGTCTATTTTTTCATTGCTTAATGATTAAGTTTGAACATTGAGATTTTAACCTTTTTCTTTTTATGACCACAATTGCTGCATATGGAATTTCCCTGGCCAGGGATTGAATCTGAGCTGCAGTTTTGGCAACAGTGGATCTTTTAACCTATTGCACCAGGTCAGGGATTGAACCCATGCCTCCACAGTGACCTAAGCTGCTGCAACTGGCACTTATTGTGTCACAGTGGGAACTATGAGATTAACATTTGTAATCCATTTAGTTAGCTGGAGGGAATTTCTTTGTAAGCTATGAAGTACAATTAAATTAGCCCCTAAATGAAAGCATATAACTACAAGTATTACATAAACTTAGCATCGATAGCTGATTTGCAATGGCAAAAGATAAAAAATAAGCAATAATGATAATAATAACTTTATTTAAAAAGTCTGTCCTGTATTTCCACCAATCTAGGTGGGGTTAATTAGTGATGTAGTAAAGGGAAATTCTAACCATTTTCCAGCCTCATTTTCAAAGATTGGATTAATTAGCACTGAACTGAGATAATTTTTTCATTGAAATTGCCCTTAAAGTATTTTTCATTTTATATTTTAAATCTCCTATTAGTACTTATTTTCTTGAATGTATAAATACATTTATTTATATGTAACTTTGCAGAGTTTTCCTACTTTATTGGACAGGAGGAAACAAATGACATACACAACAGGTAACCAGAGAAAACTGAATAAAAGGACTGTTTACAGAAGTGTGGGCAAGAGAAACCCCAGAAAAAGTAGTACACTGTCACTGTCCATAGGCCTGAGGGGCAGAAGCAAGGGCAGGGAGTGGTTGCTGGAACCTGTCACAGCACTGGTGAGAAGTTCATGGCCTGAGATAAACTGCCAGATTTATTGTGCTACATCAAGTACCACATTCTCTTTCCCTGGTAATAGTATATTTCAAAGAGGATGCAATGACTTTTTCTTTTCCATTTTAGCCAGCTGCACAGCGTGGTGAACTGCTACATATACATATATGGATTCATCACAAGTGATTAGACATAGTTCTCAGTGCTATACAGCAGGATCTCCTTGCTTTTCCATCCCAGAGGCAACAGTCTACAACTATTAGGCCCAGACCCCCCTACCATCCCACTCCCTGCCCCACTTTCTTGGCAAACACAAGTCTGTTCTCCAAGTCCTTGATTTTCTTTTCTGTAGAAAGGATCATTTGTGCAGTATATTAGATTCCAGATATTAGTGATATCATATGGTATTTGTTTTTCACCTTCTGACTTACTTCACTCAGTATGAGGGTCTCTGATTCCATCCATGTTGCTGCAAATGACATTATTTTATTCTTTTTTATGGCTGAGTAGTATTTCATTGTATATATCACATCTTCATAATCCAATCATCTGTCGATGGACATTTGGGTTGTTTCCATGTCTTGGCTATTGTGAATAGTGCTGCAATGAACATGCGTGTGCAGATGTCTATTTCAAGGAGATTTTTGTCCGGATATATGCCCAAGAGTGGGATTGCTGGGTCATATGGTAGTTCTATGTATAGTTTTCTAAGGTACCTCCATACTGTTTTCCATAGTGGTTGTACCAGCTTACATTCCCACCAACAGTGTAGGAGGGTTCCCTTTTCTCCACACCCCCTCCAGCATTTGTTGTTTGTGGACTTGTTAATGATGGTCATTCTGACTGGTGTGAGGTGGTATCTCATAGTAGTTTTGATTTGCATTTCTCTAATAATCAGTGATATTGAGCATTTTTTCAAGTCTTTGTTGGCCATATGCATATCTTCTTTGGAGAAATGTCTGTTCAGGTCCTTTGCCCATTTTTCAATGGGGTTGTTGGTTTTTTTGCTGTTCAGCTGCATAAGTTGTTACTCAACCCCAAAATTACTTGAACTGATAGACAAATTCAGCAAAGTAGCAGGATATAAGGTTAACCTTCAGAAATCAATTGCATTTCTGTATACTAACAATGAAATATTAGAAAAAGAATACCAAAATACTTTACCTTTTAAAATAGCACCCCAAAAAATCAAATACCTGGGAATAAACCTGACCAAGGATGTGAAGGACTTACATGCAGAAAACTACAAAACATTAATCAAGGAGATCAAAGAAGATACAAAGAAATGATAAGATATTCCATGCTCATGGGCCAGAAAAATAAATATTGTAAAAATGACCA
>PVHT020000886.1:2614648-2649126 GCA_004024745.2 Catagonus wagneri | reverse complement strand
AATAATTTTAATATTTTTAATATTTGTCACTATTCTAAGTCACCCAAAATCATTTCTGAAGCAGAATTAAGCTATGGGAATCAAGTATTTCTTCTTTTTTCTTCAAGAACAATGAAAAAGATTAAAACAAAAATCCATGTAAGAAAAAATAGACAAATAATTGTCAAAGCATTTAGACATAAAGACTTCTTTGTGAATTCCATTTTGTTGACTTTTTAGTATTCTGTTACCAACAATACAATAGCAATATGTCATAAGTATATATCTTGCTCTGTCATTAAAATATTAAGCATTATAAAATACCTTGTATTTTATCCTTCATATAATCTATGTCTTTAAATAACTATAATGTTCTTTCAAGTGCAGATGATGGGAAAGTAAATGTTCTTACTTTTAAAATATACTTTTCTAGTCACTGTCATTTATCAATCTACCAGCATCATTTCCACTAGAACATTCCATTAAGTAAAGTCTACTAATTAATAATTTAACTTTCTCAAGGCTTATTTGACTTTCTAAGTCAAAACATATTAATTTGAATTTTTAAATATATTATTGCCATTTTAAACCAGTATCTGGTATGCACTGATAGTATAATCGCAATGGCAATTGGAAGTAAATGTCCAAAGGGACAGTTGGGAAGATGAAAATTTTGGTATTTTAGGACTAGGTTGTGTGACATATAGAAATGTGGAATGTATAAAAATATATGGAATATATAAATATACGGAATATATTAAATATATTGCATGTTGAGTAAATAGAAAGATAGTCTCTTCTGTTTCTAAAATGAAAAGATTCCCCTTCTCTCTGATTGTTTTTCATTTGACTTTAAAATGGAATTAACTGTCCGATAATAGTTATCCCGCCTGTAAATGTATACAATTTCACTCAGTTGAATTAAGTAACCTTTCCTGATTTATAGCTCTCTGTCACTTGATTTTATAATCAACTTAAAAATAAAATTGATGCAAGTTCTCTGGCACCGTATTCCATAGTTATGCTTTAAAGAATATTTGAAGTGTCTTCCCCAAATCTAAGCAGTGTAGTGACTTCTAATTTAAAAATCCCTGTAGATATAAACTTTCATTTTTCTGTGCCTTTCATTTGTTAATTTTATTTCTGTTTTTAATTTTCCATTTTGTTGGCAAATGAGTTTATTTTAATTTTATGTACTGAAAGTAATTTTAATGTGTTTTCCTGTGTAATAACTTGTAATTGCATTGCAGTTAGCTACATATTGTACCATTCGCTCTTCTATTTTTTCTTTATCTTGATCCTGTGAAGTGAACAGGAAATGATTATATTCCCATTTTAAGTTTTAGAAAACTGGACCTCACAGTCATTAGGGACATAAAGTTAAAACTTCAATTAAATTACATACAAAACCAAGGACTTATAGCTAGATCTAGTTGGATTCGAACAGATTCATTTTCAATAAAACTTGTTTTTCCTTTCAATTTAATTAAACTTAACAGTTAACTAAATGCTTACTTGGTTAACGTAGGGTGATAGATAAAACAGTTGTATAAGATAGATTAAAATAAAAGGGAATACATGATATTACAAGTAGTGAGAACATTACTAACCTGCAAGAAAATATTTTTAATAGCATTGTGGTGATAGAAACCAGACTTCAGGAGCTAAGAAATAAGAGAAAGGAGGACCACCCTCTGGAGACTTTGGAAGTTTAGGGTGGGTAGAGATGATGGAGAGACTGAGAATATGTGCAGGCAAAGGACAACATACAAATAAAGGGGAACTGAACACATTTGCTGAAAAACACGTAAGAACAAGGCAAAGGTGGTTGAGAGTTGAGATCCTAAGAAAACAAGTGAAGTGTTTAGCCTGGGAAGAAATTCGATAAAGGATGTATGAAACAAAAAAAAAATGCTTTTTCAGTAAAAGTAAAAGTTTAAGTTCTTCATTTTGGAAGGTACTCATTTCTCAGCAAGTGACAGAATGTTCCTTTTTCTAAAATTTATTATTTTTGAATTATGGAAAAGGAATTGAGGGAGAAATTGATAAAATCCTTAAAATGTGAATTTAAGAAATTGCCAGAAAGCAGTAATAAAAATGTTTGATGGAGTAAGTCAATACAGTCTTTCCATATTTTCAGGTAGCAAGTGGCAGCCTGTTAGCAGTACACATGCATGCAAAGGGTTATTTGATTATGGCAGTTTGGAAAGACTTGAAAAGCATAAAATACCAAGCTAGACAAAGCTAATCTCAGGAAGGGCCACTTTACATTTATTTGGGGGCAGGGGAGCTGGAAACACCTGCCTGTAATCTTTGTGCTCATAGAAATGCCATTTTAGAAAAGTGAATTGACTGGACCTAAGCTGGAAAAGAGGGCAAACCAGTGCTGCCAGCATCACCCAGGGGCTTAAGTTTCTTCCAGTGAGCTTAACATTCCTGAACCTGCTTTCTGTTACATTGACAAAAGGAGAAGGATGAAAGTCATCATGGCCACAGCTATGAGAGCCTGCAGGGAAACAAAAGCCTTGTCTCTCATTCCTTGCTTGGAGTCACGTGGCTAGATATTGGTAGAACTGGGACTGAACCCAGCAGCCTGGCTCTGAAGTCTGTGCCCTTAATGCTATAATGGAGATAATATAGATTTGTTTTATAAGTGCAGTAGTGGTTTTTAAAAATCCTAACAGGTAGTTTGAGAATTATTTTCATTATATTCTAATTTTTGCATTGTTTATGTATTATTTATCATTTTTCCTCGTAAATGAAGCTGCAGTACAAGTTGGCATCTTGCTTTGAACTGGCACAGTCTTGTTCGTAAATTCAAATGGTTATCAGAATATATGGAAATTGAGCATATCTTATTTTGATTGACTGTTTTGTTAATTTAGAAGTGAGATTCTTCAGTTTTCTTTTTATGGTATCAGAAATCTGGCGAATTCACTCAGCTATGTCTGACATTCAATTAATCGCCTCATGTTTAATCTATACTTTATCAAATAACCAGATCTAACTCTTAATTTAACTGACTAAATGCTTTGATAGTTTGCATCTCAGTCTTCTAATTCATATATTTTTAACATGTAAAATTAAAAAAATAAGACCCAGAGAACATGTGCGTTTAACCTTAGCCTTTTCATTATTATTTTGCATGTTATTCCTTTTTTTTCAGCAGTAACATTAAAATGAAACAAAAAACAAGAAAAAGTTACCATAAAACATAAGAAAACTAACCACTTTTTAAAGATATATAACTTCTTCACCAGAATAAAATGAAAGAAATTAATATTTTATCTGATTCATTTATACAGTGCTTATAAAGTTTCAAAAAATTGCGAAGAGTTCTAAAATCAATTAATTGTGCAAGCTAGGGGAATGATAGTGGGTCATTATATGGAAAAAAGAAAAAGTGATATCTGAAGATCGGATGTAAATCTGTTGGAGTTAGAACAGTTGTTCTGTTTTTTGTTTTACATACTGTAACTATGACTTTTACTACATAATATCCTTTTTTCTTACATTCTTTGAAAATAGCCAGTGCTACTTCATTGCTTTTCTTTCTCATAAAATATTGCATTAGAGGAATTGGTTTAGTATTAATATTTTATTTCTTATACATTAAAACAAATGACTCAAATATTGATGTTTTTGTTATTACATTTTCAAAACCCTTTGTCTCTATTTATTGATATTCTTCAAAGATGGCTCTGTGTTATATTATGTGTTGATTCTTCTTATTTATAAGAATATGGGATAATGAAATAGTCATCCAATTTTCCTGAGTATCTTTCATATCTTGATATTTTATTTAAAAGTGAAGACATTTTCCTGTAGAGCAGCTGAACAAAATCTGTTCTTCAGTTATTTTATTTTAATTTTTGTGATGTTCGGGAACTAATGAGAAGTTCCTGCTTTAGCCCAATGGGATCATCTGTGTCTCTGCAATGCTGGGATGTAGGTTTGATACCCAGCCTAGTGCAGTGGGTTAAGGATCTGGCATTCCTGCAGCTGTGACATAGATTCCAACTGTGATTTGTATCTGATGCTTGGCCTGGAAACTTCATATGCAATGGGGTGGCACAAAAAAAAAAGAAAGAAGGAAGGAAGGAAGGAAGGAAGGAAGGAAAGAAAGGAAGGAAGGAAGGAAGGAAGGAAGGAAGGAAGAAAGAAAAAAATGGAATAAAGAAAAATACTGATCAAAATATGTGAAATCATGGCATCGTCAATCTGATGGGCTTGCTTTTCAAATGGTTTAGTGTATTATATTTTACTTATACTTTGGTTGTTTAAGATATAGAATCCATGTCTTTTATAGATGAAGCTTCAGACACGGTGGGCCAAGCCTAATTCAGTTTCACTCATTAATACAATTTCTGATTTTAGTTCAAAGACTTATTGGTTAACTATATTAGTCAGAGACCTCCAGAGACACAGAACCAATAATTTATATACTATTCTCTGTATAAATTTATTATAAGGCACTGGCTCATGCAGTACGAGGGCTGAGGAGTCACATGATCTGCCTTCTGCAAACTTCAGAACCAAGAAAGCCAGTGGTGTAGGTCAGAGGCCTGAGAGCTAGAGAGCTGATAGTGTAGATTCCAATCCGAGTCTGAAAGTTTGAGAACCAAGACCACAGACGTCAGGACAAAGGTAAACATCCCAGCTCAGTCAGCTCTAGGCAGTGAAAGTGAATCCTCCCTGTCTTCACCTTTTTGTTCTACTCCAGTCCTCAACAAATCGGATGTTGCCAACCCACTTTGGGGAGGGCAAATGGCTTTACTTAGTCTATAGAGTCTATAGATTCAAACGGTACTCTTTCCCAGAATCAGCCTCACAGACAAATCCAGAAATTATGCCTAGCCAGATATTTGGGCATCCCATGATCCAGTTAAGTCAGCACATAGAAGTAACTTTCTAGTAGACAATTGGGAAAAAAGTAATCAAACATAGTTTTTTTTTAAAGTATGACGTCAGCTAATTTTGATAATGTATACACTTATGTATCTACCATCCTAATCCAAATATATAATGTCTTCATCACTCAAAAAAGTTCCCTTGTACTTTTTTTGCAGTTAGATCTCTTTCCTTAATTTTTTTTCCTTCCAGTTTTATTAAGATATAATTGACATACAGCACTGTGCAAGTTTAAGGTATACAGCATAATGATTTAAATTACATACATCATGAAATGAGTGTCACAGTAAGTTTAGTGAACATCCATCATATCATACAGATACAATATGAAAGAAGTAGAAAAATAAGAAACAGTTTTTTGTCGTGATGAGAACTCCTAGAATTTTCTGTTAACAATTTTCATATATAACATACAGTAGTGTTAGTTAGATTTGTCATGTTATACAGTACATTCCTAGTACTTATTTATCTTATAACTTATCTTATAAATGGAACTTATAAGCCTCGCTGAGGCTTTCTATGATTAGATGAAAATAAGGAGATGTGCAGGTAGGATGGGAGAGAGAGAGAGAGGGAGTGTGTGTGTGTTTATCTGCAACTACAGATATGATACGAATTATGAGGGCCAGATAATATAGCACATACATAAAATTTGTCGGGGACAGAAGATTCCATACTGACCAGTTTTGTAAAATTGCAGCTTTACTAAGGTAGAATCGCCAAAATTGCTAGATATTTAAAGTGTACATCGTGTTGATTTTATATACATATACATTATAAAGGATTCCCCCATCTAGTTAATTAATAAACCCATCACCTCATATATTTTTCTTTTTTTGCTGAGAAAATTTAAATTCTACTCCATTAGAAAATTTCAATTATACGATGCAATGTTTCTTGTCTTAATAATCAAAGAAGGTAGAGTTAGCAAAACCCCTTAAAGGACGAAGGAAACAAATAGAATGCATTCTCTGTGGTACCTTCATACAAGCAAAAGTCCAATGTGAAAGTACAAGACATTCACCTCAAAGAACTAGCACCGTTAATCCTAGTTGAAGGTGTGTATAGGAAATTGAAGGAGTATGCACATGATTCTTAACTATAGAAAGCCTGGACAACAAACTATGAAATTTAAATTTTATCTGTTAAGTGGCAAAGAAAATTAGGAACAGATAACTGGCATGATCAAAAACAGCAGGGCCCAAATACTGGATGGGAGTTTTTTTCATAGTAATAACAATCTAAATTACAGTGGTTGCAGTGAGGTAGAAGGGCATATGTGAGAATATCTTCACAGAAAAATCATTAGAACTATCCTCAGGATTTGGTAAGGCAAGAAAAACATAACTTGATGAAAGTTTAGAGTCTAAATATCTGGGAAAACAGCACACTGTTAATTGAAATAGTGAAGTCAGAAACAGATTAGGTTGGAGAATGATGAGATCAGGTTTCATCATTTGAAACAAGACATTTTGATGAGGTGTATCAACAAGAAGTTTAAAATATATGGACTAATAAAGCATGAGGTAGGTATGGGGAAAAAATAAAATTTGGAAAATTAGCATTAAGGTAGCTGCTGTTCTTTTCCCATCATTTTAATTTGTGTTAATGAGCTATTCAACTCCAATTAAATAAATCAACTCATTCTGAAAAGAGCTACTCTGTAAAGAAAAGGAGAGTAAAATCTTAGCTGAAGTCTAAGTTAATGTGTGCATCAAGAACACATTTGAATGACTGCTTCCTTTAGTGTCTTTCAATCTGGATGGTGCCTACTGCGCTTGACTTGGCATATACGATAGACAAGGTAATAGGGCAAAAATAAGTGAAATTTTTGGTCCAATTTCAACCATGGTTTCATTTCTTTCCATAACTATATATTATTTACATTTTTATAGAAATGGCAAAGAAGGCAAGCCCACTAAAGCACCTGTTTTGATTGGAATCCAAAGATATTTATTGTAAAAGTTCTTTTAACTCTTGTTGCCTTTGTCCTTCCTAAAATCGGGAAAATTACATTACCTTTGCAGTCTATGAGTTGTCACTATAAATAACCCACCACATCATAATGTAGTTGGAGCTAATTTTTCAAGATTTAATTGACTTCATTCTATTGTGTGCTCTTTCTTCATATATTTCTAATCTAATGCATTTTCCATTGTCATTAAAAATGCCCATCATTGGAGTTCCTGTTGTGGCAAAGTGGTAATGAACTTGACTACTATCCGTGAGGTTTGGGGTTCGATCCCTGGTCTTGCTCAGTGGTTAAGTGGTTAAGGTCTGGCATTGCCGTGAGCTGTGGTGTAGGTCGCAGACATGGCTCAGGGCTCCAATTCCATGTTGCTATGACTGTGGCTAGGCCAGCAGCTACAGGTCCATTAGACCCCTACTCTGGGAACTTCCAAAATCACAAATAAGTCTCTAAAAAGACAAAAAAAATGCCCATCATATTTTAGTAATTGTTAATTAGAAGCTGATATTTTCCTTAAATAAATAAGGACAATGGGGAAAATAGCAATCCAAAGAAGATTCTTTGAAAGAATTTATAAATAAGTTTTGTTTAAAGTAAGAAAATGAACACATTAATAAATGTATCTGAAGTAGCATGTGATAATTTAGAAATTAAAAAATATTACTAGAAAAAGGAGTGTTCCTTATATACATCATTCTCCATGTGTTAAATGTTTAAAGTGAATATATACTCACTACAAAACTACATAAACAAAAACTGCATAGAATATGGAAGAGCTTATCTTAAAATGGCTCATCAATGCTGGAAATAAATATTTGTGATTCTTTGGACCCTGGCATTTTTCCCTTCTCAACCAGTTTTTTTTTTTGTTATTTTGCCTTAGCAAAATTCACTACATTTTTATATGACTGTCTTATAATTATATACCCAAAACACTTTATAAATAAGAAAAAATACACTTTCAGTAATTTCATGGTTATTAAACATTCCAAGATGTTCTATCTGAAAAATGAAGTATTCAGCTACATTAATATCACCACACTGTTGAAACCAATTTCTGTGTATTCTTTGCTCTATGATAGTTAGCTTGGTTAGTGGCTGAATCTGGCTGGCCAGTGGATTCATTCCTCAGTGGGAAGTGAAATAAACAGATACCACTGTAATGGTATTAATTTTAAATATCTCAGTGTGTGCTCCTAGTGAATATAGCAGGGCAGTTTAAAAGTTCAACTTTGGGAACACTAATAGTATTGTTGTAGCTGCCATTTAAACAGCTGGGATCACCGATACAGCCTGCTTCTTCTCTTCTAAGCCTCAACTTGAATAGCAGTTGAGCAGAGTAAAGTAATCATTAAATAGCAGATATTCCCCAAGGAGAAGCTTTATCACTGGCCACTGCTTTTTTTCTACACAGACAGATTATTTCATTGGCTCACTTTTTTTGTTTCTGAAAATAATTTTTCGTTGCTGTTTCACAGATAGATAATACAAGCATACATTGTCTTTGATTTTTCTTATTTATTTTATTTTTGAAGATAAAATTAGTTAAGAAGCCTCTACTTATATTTACCCATTTGTTTAAAACAATAAATTCTCACTTCAGTTTTCTGTTTGGTACATAAGCCCTGGAAAATTCTTAAAATTGTGTTGCCATGTTACCATTTTAGATTCATAAAATTTTAAAGTTTTTAGATTAAGAAAAGTCTTTTAGATCTGTTTCATAAACACCTGTGTTATATCAATAAATACAGAGTTTTGTAGTCTATTTAGGCAAATATAATCAAACACGAAACACAATACAGATATTTATAATATATATTTTTAGTGTGTGCTTTAAGGTAATTAAAGAAAAAAATTAACTTTTCAGTGAGATCTTTATTGCTAATAAGCCATGATCTGAAGATTTTGGTGATTATGATATCTTTTAGTGTGTAAGAAAATATGTGGAAAAATTTGAAGCACCCACAAATTCCACCTGAACTACCTGAGTTAGAGGTTTACCTCTCAGAAATTAGTCTCAGGAAAATTCTGTGTCTCAGTAAACAGCTCTTCTGATTTAATTCTAATTGTTTAACTTTTCCATTGATAAAAACATATTACAGTAACCAAATATATGTATTCACAAGTATCATCATGTCATTTGGATAAGCCATAGTTTGAGAATCATTGATAATGTCTGTTGCTCAGTATTCTGATCTTTAACCCTATTGAACATTCTGATACCAGAAACCTATAATATTTCATATATACTAAGGCTATCCTGGAGGTGCAGTGGACACAGGAAATTTATATTTAGAACATTGCCTCAGTCGTAGGGAAAAAATTATCACAAGTGCCTTTTGGAACCTAACTTGCTCATTCCACTATTTTTCAGTTAATTTCTTTTCATTTACTCATTAATTAATTCACTGAAAATGGTTAGGCATCTATTAGGCAAAATAGTTATTTTGGTTAAGGAAGCCATAGGTTATAAAGAGAGTGCTGTAGGAACATATACTTGTTATATAGCATGATAAATATAATGTCAAAAAGATATACACTATGGAATTCTGCAACATGAACCATTAGGAAGCCTAGAAGGAGTATTAGGAGTCTAAGAAATATTCCCGGTAGTAGACAAAGTCTGGTTTGAAATTCATGGGATTTAGCTAGTTAATAAGAGGAAAATGAATTCCAGAGAGAAGGAAGAGCTTGAACAAAAACCACAATGATGAGAAATTTCACTATGTGTAAATGCCTCTAGAATTTACCGGGTTTAACTCTGGAAAAGTGAATTAATCTCTGTTGATTCAAAATTTTTCATCTGTGAAATAAAAATGATCTCATAATGTTGTTGTAAGGATTAAATGAGATGATTTGTTTAAATGGTTTGGCTTGGTGTCTAATGCATAATCAAAACCCAGGATTTTGTAACCCTTATCAAACTGCAGAACATGTCTCAGGACTAAGTAGAGCATAGATTCTTACATTTCGACGCAGAAAGAATTCAGTGTGAGGCAGTGACAGAACAGGAAAGAGTTTATTGGTATAGGAAACTTATGAGAGATAAAAGCAGGCAGGCAAGAAAGTGCTGCCCCAAGGACTTAGTGGGCTATAAAGGAAAAGTGGGGAGGAGGCGAACACCACCTTCTTCCTTGTTCTTCAAGTCTTCCATCATTAACTCCTCCTTCATGTTGTTTGGGTGGTTTTGGACCCTCCGTGGCCCAACCAGGACTGTAGTGGTGCTATTAAGTGGTATTTTGTAGAGAAGTTATTTTTTTTTAAGCAAAGTGTATGGTAAGATTGAAACACATTTTAAAATAAGACAAAGTACACATTCATACTCTTAAATGAATTACATGCAGTAGGTGAGATTTTGTAACTCAACAGAGTTGAATACTGCAATTATTTAGCCATAATGGTAAGGTTTACTTTTTATTTGTATTAAAAATATTCTATTTATAATATTTCCATTGACAAAATGAAACATTTTTGTCAGTATATGTATTAGGAAATACCATATTAAAAATCAAACAAGGAAACTCTCCTTAGTAATGTTTGGGAATATTTCTTGTCTCAATTATATAAGAAAATCAAATAAAAATTCGAATTATAGTTCATTTTTGAAAATTCTATGTTTCATTCTGTAACACTTCATTATTGCTCTTCTACATAAAGTATACTGTAAATTATTTTTTTAAGTGAGTCATCCTAATACTTTTTCTGGTATTGTAGGTACATCACTAGCTTGTATTTCCCAAGTTACCTTTTAAAAATTGGCAAAAAGTAGTCTTTTCTAGTCATCTAAAATTCAACTACTATCCCACTAGTACTTATCTATAAAATACTAATTGCTGTGAGAGTTCCTCTTCCAATTCTTTAGCACTCTTCGCTGGGTGGTATTTCAGCTGACCTACAACCATTAAACTTGCTTAAGTAGTCCCCACATATTTGGTCCCTGTTTTAATTGTCATTGCTGTGCTTTCACAAGTTTGAAAAAATTACCCGAAGTGAAGAGAATGAAGTTTAGCAGGAATGATTGCCTTGAAGTGCAATCAAGGTGGAAATAACTATTGTATATATGGAGGTTCAATAACAAATGACACTTAGAAGAAACAACAGGTTCATAATTAAATACAAATCGAATCTGAGATATTTACATATCTATATCTATACCTATATATATATATAGGTATAGATATATGTATATGTATATAGTGTGTATGTGTGTTAACAGTGCCTGGGAAAATGACATGTAGAGATAGAGCTTACAAGGGCAAATCAAAGCCCAGATTTTAGATCGTGTTGAGAACAAGACATTAGAAATTTAAAAGTGTTCAGATTGCCATCGTAGCTTAGTGGTTAAGGAATCTGACTAGGAACCATGAGGTTGCGGATTCGATCCCTGGCCTTGCTCAGTGGGTTAAGGATCCGGCGTTGCCGTGAGCTGTGGTGTAGGTTGCAGACGCGGCTCGGATCCCGCGTTGCTGTGGCTGTGGCAAAGGCCGGCAGCTACAGCTCCAATTAGGCCCCTAGCCTGGGAACCTGCATATGCCGCAGGTGCTGCCCTAGAAAAGGCAAAAAGACAAAAAAAAATAAATAAAAAAAGAAATTAAAAAGTGTTCAAAGGGAAAGAACATAAAATATTTTTTGTTAGAAAATAGTAACTTTAGTAGTTCCTGTTGTGGCTCAGTGGTAACAAACCCGACTAGTGTCCATGACCCATGGGGATGCTGGTTTAATCCCTGGCCTCATTCAGGGGTTAAATATTCAGTGTTGCCTTGAGCTGTGATGTAGGTCAAAGACTCAGCTCAGATCCTGCTGTTTCTGTGGCTGTGGCATAGGCCAGTGGCTTCAGCTCAGATTCAGCCCCTAGCCTGGCAACTTCCATATGCCACATGTGCATCCCTAAAAAGCAAAAAAAAAAAAAGGCAAAAACAAAGAAAATACAGACTTTAAAAGAGCCTAAAGATATGTGGACTACTAAGTTTTTAAAGAAGTTTTAGTATATGATGAAGGAACTGCCTTTAAAGAACTCTTTTACTGTCCTTGTAACCTAGTGGAGGAGAACAGGCTTTGGAGAAAGTGAGCCTGAGTTAAAATTTCAGCTCTGTACTTAATAGCAGTGTGATCTTGTGTATATTTCTAAGACTCTCAGCATTCTTACTTATAAAGTCAGAAAAACATTTTATATATATATATATATATATACACATAATACACGATATATATATATACACTTGTATATATACGCGATATATATATATATATATATATATATATATATATATTGTGAGGTAACTATAAAGAAAACCATTATATACATATATATATATATATCGTGAGGTAACTATAAAGATTAAATGAAATAATATATGTCAAGCACTTTGTACAGTGCCTAGTTTTTTTTAATTGCTTGTAAATAGTAATAACTAGTAATAAATAGTTTAAAACTACTACTACATACTATGTTAATTAGCTTCATTCTTCTAAATAGTTTCAAGCAGCTAATTTACATTGCATCTAATACTCTTTACTTTGATATGTTTCTCTCTTGGTGGAGAAATGGGGAGAAAAGACATTGATACTGATTCATTCATTTTTCTATGCCTAGAACCTGAGTGCATGATGCTAAACAGATACCTCATAAATATTTGTGAAATTTGTTAAAAGAAAAAAAAAGAACAATAACATTTGAATGATCTAAGTCTAGATGAGTTTGGGGAAATGATTGGTGTGGAGAATTTTGATTTATTGCTTTTCTAAGTGTTATGGATTATTTTGAGTCATTACACTAAGTTCATCATTTGTGATTTTGTTTTGTTGAGTTAAAATAAGAATAATTTTTATATGTGCATGGGAGAATAGCAAGGGGACCATATATCTCCATTTGGCATATTCTGAGTATATCCTTTATTTTATAAAATAAATTAACTAAGAGAAAGGAAAGGTTTCCCTGTCTTTGTCTTTGGAAGGTATAGTAATGAGAATGGATAGCACTGTTTGTATAGAAAGATAAAGACTTTTCTTTACATATGTATGGATACTTGGGCCCAACACATTCTGCATTGAAAGGTGTGTCTCTCTCCCATTCCGTCACTCTCACACTCTCACCCTTTTTCTCTCTGTCCTCCACACTGCATTTGTAATGTGATAAGAGCAGAGATGACAAGTGGTTTTTGGATGTGCCTAAGTATAAATTTTAAGTATTACCTATTTCTGTATCTTAATTATTTCCTCTTTAAAATGCAAAAAATGCCCACCCAATTTTTGTGAGCATTTAAAAATAATATGTGCAAAATACCTTGGACATAGAAGGTGATCGTTAAATATTACTCATTTTTCCTTTACTTTAAATGAATGCCACCTAGTAGTAGTAACATTTTAGGCTTCGTATATAAACCTCAATGTCTATATAGTTACGTGAAAGGTAAGAGAATATACCATGTAGGTATACCATATAAGAAGATACTTTTCTAATAAAATTTTCTTATGTTACCAAACCAAGCTTGAGTCAGCTTGCCCTCAGGCGGTAAAGCCAGTCTACTCATACCGGGGTGTGGTAAAGGAAAGTATAGCATTTAGTGTAAGATGCAGTTCAAGGAGTTCAGGACATCTGGTGCTCAAAAAGCCAGAACTCTCTGATGGGATTCAGGAAAGCATTTTCAAAGGCCAGGCAAATGGAGAGGAGTCCCAGGGTGTATGATCATCTCGAGCACAATTCTCTGGTTGGTTGGTGATGAGGTAACAGGCTGGTGTCACAGGGGTTAATATTATCATCTTTGGGCTCCTGTAGGCCTGGGGGCTATGTGTTCATGGTCTTCAAGTAGTAACTGTTACAAGCTGAATGGTGATTTCTCAGTTCTTTTCCTCAGAAGGAAAGAATTCAGTTGAGAGACATAGAGTAAGTTTCAAGCAGCACGGTTTTATTGAGCAAAGCAAAAGTACTCTCCCCAAAGGGAAGAGAGCAGGCTCTCTGGAAACCAGAAGCAGCCTTGCAATGAGAGTATGGTGGGCTTTTCAGAGTAATGGAAAGTCCCTCCCTGTGTGTCCTGCATCATTTGATTGACAAGATGATTGACAGCTTTAGGTTATATAACTTATTTCCACGTACTCAGGCACTTAACAATAAGCACCCAAGTGAAACCCACAGGAGGACAAAAAAATGCTAATTTATTATAAATAAAACATAATGAACCCTGAGATACTCTGGGTCACCTCTTAGGTATCAGTGTACCTGTGTCGACTAGGCTGGCAGTTTGGAAAACCCAGCTGTGCTTTTTGACCTTCTGTGTGGCCTTAATAAAGCTGGGGACTTAGTGAGTGACCCTTAATCACAAAAGGGAGGATCTCTAGGCATGTCCTGCCCATGTCAGTGTTGCAGAGGGAAGAATAACACCCTTCAGGATGGAAGGAGACCTGCTCACATCTGCCTAGCTACCTAACAGTTAATGTCTACCATTTGGTGGGGGTTATAGCATTTGTAAGTCAACTCAGGAAATGTACTTCAAATACTCTTATCTAAATACTTCAGAAAGGAGCTAAAGCAGGGGATATGGGGAAGGGGTCTGTCCTGGGAAGGCTCCAGAGCATCCTTCTTGGTTACATTTATACTTAATATTAAATTAAGCATAATTTAAACAAAAAGGAAATAATTTATAAAAGAATCTTGTAAAGAAACAGAATAACAAGTATGTTTTCAACAGTTACCATCCTATTTAAGTTAATCAGTACTTCTATAGTAGTACAGGACTTATGATAATAAGGCAATTCATTCATATGTTTGTTCTGTCTGTATATACTTATTGAGAATCTACCCTGTGCCAGGCATTGCTGAAAGTACTTAAGAAATATGAGTGAACAAAAGAGACCTGCACTGATGAAAATTATATTCAAGAGAACCGTAATTTCTTTTGAACTGTTCATATCAATTCCAGAACTGGTATTTGTTGGCTTTCCCTTTGAGGTATAGAGTATCACAGTTTTACTGTAAAGTCATAAACATGTTTACTAACCTAACTTTCTATATGTGGAATTTGTAATGTTTTAACATTTTCTATTAATTAAGGCCCTTTTATTTTTACTTGCTGAAATGATTTGTGTACATTAGAGAGGAGAATTTTTCTTCTTCTCTAAGAGCATAGAGATTAGGAACCTTATTAGCTCTGAAGGATAAGGATTTGTTACCTTATTTCGCTGCAGATTACATGAACCATATTGTTTTTACTTTGGAATTTGATTAGTTTCCCACCCTAGCCTCCATATCCCATCATCTATGAAGTTTGTCTAAATCAACATTAAAAATAAAAACAAAAGCACAATGACTGGTAAAGGTCAATGCAGCTTTTGTTGTCCTATCCTTCCCTCTGGTTGACCACAGGAATTAGATTTGCCTGTTTCATGAAGTTACATTCCCACAACTGCCTTCAGATATTAGCTTTTCAGTCAGCTTATTTCCTTGCAGCTGAAGCATTCTGGAAGAACTTGACCGGCAGTTGGTTTCTCTATTGTCTGTATTAGAATGTTGTCAGTAACTTATTACAGGATCTTATTGGATGGTCTTTGTCCTGCTGTATCACTTTCCAGGCAGAGGTATAGGTAATAAAAATCTCTATGACCAGGACCTTGGATTTGGATAGTTCAATTAGTTGTTCAGGAAGTCTGTCAAAAATGTGACTCCAGGTCCCTGAACTCCAGCATTTTCATTAGAGTGAAACGATAGTGACAAATGAGGTATGATCGTCTAGACACCTCATCAGCCTGCTGGCTTGCTGCCTGAAGTAAAGGGGCATTTCTAAAAACGTTAGGGTTTTGATGGGGTTCTAAACATGTGCCTCAAAACTAAAGCCCATGAAAAATGGAGAACATCATACATTTGGGGAAAGTAATAAAATTTCATGGTTCTCCGAAACTGCATAGTCAGATTCAAAGCTAAGTATGAGTTTCAGGATGTTAGAGATTGAAGTTTTAAGATGAATTTTCTTATTAGGTATGGTTATAAATGAAAGGATTATTTTAAGAAAAACAATGGCAACAATTTAAGTACAGTGACAGAAAGTTTTTATTAAAATATTGTATTTATAGTAGTGATTAACAAATACTAATGCTTGTTGTTATAATAAATTTCATGTGTTTGAATAGACGTTATCAAGTAAAGTTTGTACTGAAGTATGTGTGATTCATATACTTACACTAGTGATTCTGTATGGGAATGATACTGTTCTCTTGGGTAACTTTTGGTTATCGGGTTGTGGAGGATACTATGAGCATAGAGTGAGCAGAGATACTCAGTAGTCTAAAAAAGAAAAAAAAATTCTATTGCCTAAAGACTACACTCCCATGTTTTAATACCCACTCATCATGTAGCTGGAAAACTTGTTTGAATATCAGAGCTTAGACTGTAATTGCATTTTACATGTAAACAGAAAATATATTTTGTATGACTTTAAATACAGACTGACTTTTACATAACTACAGCTATTTCCTAAAGTAAGAGAAAATGGTGCTTTATTTGTTCGAAAGTTTACCAGCAGCTGGTTTCCATTTCATAAAATCATTTTACTAATGGCAATGCCCGTCACGGTTTTTAGTTACCAGTTTAACATGCTGTAGCTTTCTTTCTTTGTAGCCATTTCATTCATGGAGATTGTATATACATTTACAAATATATGACTGATTCATTATAGAATACACAATGGCAATGCTAGTCATGGTTTTTAGTCACCAATGTAACATGCTGTAGCCATTTCATTCATGGAGATTGTATGTACATTTACAAGTATATGACTGCTTCACTATAGAATACACAAAACTGAATATTTAAATACGTATTTTAAGTTAATTTTTCTTGATTCTTCTATATATGAGATAGGCAAGGAAATTTTTCTGTCAACTAGATTACATTGTCTATAAATTGCATTTCAGATAATAAGAGAGAAAAAGTATGTTGTGGAAAGAATCTGAGTCCTCTAGAATTGAGAGTCATTGATTTATATATTCTCAAACACAATGCAGCAAGTATGCAAATTGTTGGCAGTTTCTTTGATGAAAATATGTGGATTTAAAAAAAATCCCCTCGCAAATTCAAATCTGTAAATGGGTAGCAAAATTTTGAAATGAAGGGCTGAAAATAAACCCTGAAATTAGCATAATTAATTCTTTAAGCAATTCAGCTACATATATATTAAATGCCTCATTATGGAAGACACCTTGCTAAATACTGGGGAGACAAAGACAAATATGAAATAATTCTCTCCTTCAGGGAGTAAATATTCTAGTAGAAGGAGCAGACAAATATTTAAGGAATATTAATGCAATGTAAATATCTAGTAGAGTTGTTTTTACAGTTCTGTGAATAAATGAGGGAATTGAGAGAGAACCTGGTGGTACAAGGCATACTTTGAAAACTGTGTAGGGGCTCATGTTCTAGAAAGCATTATTTTATGACTAAAATAATGTCATAAGAACTGAAAGATGAAAATAAAATGCTATTTTAAAAGAGCAAATGATAGCAAGAAAATGTGTGATGCTAAATCATTGACAGTTGTTAATATGTTTCAAATGATTTTCAAAGTGGAGAGTTTGACATACACCACACTAGCTTGCCTAATTAAGAGGGAAATTAGGTAACTTTCAAATATTTCCTTAATAAAAGTTGCTATTGTGAGGTTTTATAGAAATATTAATGATAAAGAATTAACTCTGTAAGACTAGTTATCATTACTTGTGATCTCTAACGTGTATTCTGTAATTGATATTTTCCCTGGAGATTACAAAAATCAAATATTTAGAGATAACCCTACTATTTAAGTTTATGAATGTTTATAATTTGGTATAACATTTATACTTTGTACTGTCTATAAATACAAAGTTATCTGGGATAACTGCATAGGTAAACACAGTCCATAATTAAAATTTTTAAATAAAAAATGTTTGGAGGTTTTTCTAAGAACTATTAATGGAAATTCATTTTTCATTGTTTATTAAAGCAAGCCCACTAAGCAGACCTACCTTATTAGTCTTGTATTCTTTAGTTGGGTTCTCTGCTCAAAATCCCATAAGGCTGAAGGTATTGTCTGGCTGTGTACTGATCTGGAGGCTTAAGTAAATATCTGCTTCCAAATTCTTTCACATTTGGCAGAATCTGTTTCCTTGCAATAGAAGGACTGAGGTCCCAAGTTTCTTGCTGATTGTCAGCCAAGAACTGTTCTCATCACATAGACTTTCAGGTCCTTGCTCTCAAGCCCCTGCCATTCAGCAGTGGAGAAACTCTCATCAAATTCCTTTCAGTCTTCAAATGTCTGAATTCTTCTACTACCAGCCAGAAAAAATTCTGTCTTAAAGAGTTCATGTGATTGCCAGATAATCTACCTAAGTTAAATTCAACAGATTAGTAATTTTAATCACATCTGCAAAAATGTTTTCCATATAAGGTAACATCGTCACAGAAGCAACATTATAGAATGAAGGTCATAGTGCCAATCTACAATTCAGCCTGCAAATTAATCTTATCAAAGTGAAAATCAGATTATGAAGTGTGCTTTCATATATATATATATGTACTTTCATATATATGTATATATAAAAATAGTTTATATATTTTTTCTTTTTTGTCTTTTTGCCTTTATCTAGAGCCGCACCTGCGGCATATGGAGGTTCCCAGGCTAGGGGTCTAACAGGAGCTGTAGCTGCCGGCCTTCACCACAGCCACAGCAACGCAGGATCCGATCCGCGTCTGCAACCTACACCACAGCTCAAGGTAACGCTGGATCCTAAACCCACTGAGCAAGGCCAGGAATCGAACGCGCAACCTCATGGTTCTTAGTTGGATTCGTTAACCACTGAGCCACGAAGGGAACACCCAAAAATACTTTATATTTTTAAAAGCTCTTGTTTCGATTATGGTAATGTAAATATCGTAGTGGCTATTCTTATTGCTAATTGGTGTGTGTATATTTTATGTATAGCTGGTTATTTTTTAAGGCGATCTTTGGAAGATACTTCTTTCATTTAGTGCTTTATTATCACTTCTTTTCAATAAAGTGGCATGCTGTGTTGACATTATTATTTCTGAGAATTTGCATTCCTATCACATTAGCAATTTTACTAGCTGATCCCATAGTAACATTTCAATTTGATATTTAATATACTTTATATAACAATTGTAGTTTTAGTTATAGCCAAATTCAATATGTAAGTATTCTCCGATATCCATATATGGTTTATAGAATATTATATTTTGTGTGGTTGTGGCATAGCAGAAACAAACCCAATTAGTATCCATGAGGACACTGATTTGAAACCTGGCCTCCCTCAGTGAGTTAAGGATCAGGCCGTTGCCAGGAGCTATAATGTAGGTTGCAGACGTGGGTCAGATCTGGCATTGCTGTGCCTGTGGTATAGACTGGAAGCTACAGGTCCTTATTTGACCCCTAGCCTGGGCACTTCCATATGCTACAGGTACATCCCTAAAAAGCAAGAAAAAAAAAAATTATGTCTTGAAATATATTTGAGATTTTATCATAGGAAGATTGGGTATCATTTATTTACAAATAAATCTTTTAAATAATGCTTTACTCTTTTTATTAATATTAGCTTATTTATATTATTCTCTTATTTTACTTTTATGCTAATACATTAAATAAAATATGTAAATATAATAATGGCTGATATTACATAATTATTACTATATATGTGCTTGTTATAAGTTATTTTAGGTAATGTGCATAAATATTACATTATTTAGTTTCACATGAATATTCATCATATATTACTCTAATAATAAAAATAAATTTAAAATTTTTGACATTCAGTTTCTGTGTGGGATCACTCAGTGATAGAAGCATGCTGAAAATCAAACCCAGAGTTGTTATTGATTATGTTTTGATTTGCCTTTGACTACTTTTTCAGAAAAATTTTGGGTAGATTTTTTTACATCTTTTTTAAAAAATTTTTATTATGTAAAACCGTATAATGAGAGTCAGATATTCTAACTTATAAGGGGATGGCAAGTATTTCACTATTTATCAAGACTTAGGTCTCTAGGTGGGCTATAACCAAGATATATATATATATGTAGATACACGAAAATAGTTTTTAGGGTTAACTAGAAATTGGTTCTTGGCTAGACTACAAAAACACCAATAAATTGAATTTGTAGCTATAATAAAACATTTAACTTTTCTCAGTTTCTATTAATCTAAATAGTTATTGAGAAAGAAATGCATTTTTGTGAAACTGCATACAAAATGAAATCTTCTAATGGTTTTCTACTTGAGATGTTTTCTGTCATTAGACATCTTAGCAGAATCAAATGAATCCTTTACAAAGTCTTCAACCATTTATTCCCTATTAAAGTGGCAAACACATGTAAATGACATAGTCATTAGCATGGGTGAGTAGGTCATAACTCTGCATTTTCACATTAGAGGATTGAGTCACATTTGAATTCACTAAATGAATGCAGCACATTTTCTTTCACTGGTCAAAAATCCAATAATGGTTTTTAAGATTGTTCCATGAAAATTAGATCCCTCAGTTACTTTCTTCTACCTTACCCTTTGACCTTATACAAAGACTTTTATTCTTTTAGCCAATTTACTCACTGAAAAGGACAAGACAGAGGAAGTTTTGAGTTTTGACATGCCCATGATATTATTAGCAGGAATATTGTGCATTAATGCAAAGTTGCCTGGCCCTATAGTGGCCATGTGCCCTGCCTGTAAAGGCTTTGAGAAGCTGTAATTATGAAAGAGGCACTGAATGCTAAATTTGAATTGCATATTGTACAGGAAAATTGAATGCTTTGATGATATAAGACCCTCTCCCCTCTTTTTCTTTTTGTTAACTGAATGATCATTTTCATGGTCGTTTATTTCCACAGTCTTTTATAAATGAATGCTTGTTCAGCTCTTAGTGCTTTATTTGCTGTTTCAAACAGAACTAGTACCCTTCTGTTATCTGACATTACAGTATTGCATAGGAAGCTGGTTCAGTGGTTTGCTCTCATGAGTAAAACTCACTATTCACAGTGGGTCAGTTCATTCATTATTGCCTTAGAGAAAATGATGTGTGTTGTTCACATTTATTGACTTAAAAATTTAAAATAGTGTGAGAATCTTGGGGATATTTTTAATACAGGGAGCTCATAGTTTTGCTTCTCATTGTGTTATGTTATTTTCAGTTCTGATTTGGTATAGCAATATCAGCATAGCGATCAGTACATTAAAAAAAAAGTGAAAGTGAAGAGATGGGACAAATCATAAGTGCTGATGACTTTCGTGGTAATTGGCACCATGACTTGACTCTTAAAACTCCTCACAAGATTCTCTTCCATTGTGGTTTAGACACCAAACACAATCCCTGGAAAAGCAGTGGACACTTAATAAGCAATTGTTGAATGCATGACGATACAAAAGAGGTATAAGGAAGGGGAGAGACAGAATAGCTATCTTCCTTCTTTAAGAATATTTGAAAATGCCCTGAGAAAGCCTCACATACTTTCTGTGCTGAGACTATCTTAAGGGTGCACATACACAAAACTGGGAGGAAAGCAGGCAACTTCTTCATGCACCCTAAAGCCACTTGAATTTCAAAGGCAAGATGAAGACTTTCTAGCCAGAAATTCTTGACAGTAGAGCAAAGAAATGTTAAACAATAGTGATAAAAAATTAGTTATCCTACATTCTATAGTTGGTATTTAGAGCAGAACAGAGGCTGGCAGATGCCTGTCAAAGTGAGAAAAGTGGTAATGACATATAAAGCTTATTTACTTAACTAACCTATTTCATTAAGCACCATATGCACCTTAATGATTTGTTTTTGTGGTTTGCTTTTTGTTTTTGTCATTTTAGGGCCAAACTTCAAGCATATGGAGGTTCCCAGGCTAGGGGTCAAATTGGACATGTAGCCACCAGCCTACACCACAGCCACAGCAACACTGGATCCAAGTGTCTGAAACCAGAGCTCATGGCGACGCAGGATCCTTAACCCACTGAGCGAGGTCAGGCTTCACACCCGCATCCTTGTGGATACTAGTCAGGTTCGTTAACCACTGCGCCACGATGGGAACTCCAGTGATTTGTTAAACTTTGTTCAGTTAATGAATTTTAAAATAAACATAGTGTGTCTATATGTAAAATAAAAGCAGCCCAAAATTTTGGAGTAATGTAATAAATACAGTTTGGATCAAATGTGATCATTTAGTTTTGGATACAGTTGCATTAAAATTAATATACATGGAGTTCCCTGGTGACTTAGTACGTTAAGGATCCAGCCTTGTCATTTCTGTGGCTCTGGTTATAGCTGTGGCATGGGTTCAGTTCCTGGCCCAGGAACTTCCACATATCATGTATGTAGCCAAAAAATAAAAAATGAATGTACAATTGTAATTAAAACAAAATATGTTAGATTAATCAGTTGAACTATAAGAATATAATGTTTTATTAAATAATAGCTAATTAAAACAGGTTAACCTGTTAGATCTCACAGTTCATTCATTCACATATTTCCATGAGTTGCCACTATGTTCCAGTCATTACAGTTGCTTTCAAGAAAATCTGAACATCATAAATTATTTATATATCAAATGATATAAATAGATATTTTATAGAACATGAAATACAATTAATGATCAAATTTTACCACCACTAGATTAAACAAATGTAACTTAATACAATATACTTTTCAAATTGTAACTGATTAGTATTAGTGTTATTAGTTTTTAATTTGAACATTCAGAATAATGAAAATATAAGATTAAAGAATATTAAAGTTTATGATGTATTTTGAAAATATAGGTATTTTTTTGAATTATTGGTGATTAAAGGTAATGATATTTTAAAAAATAAGTCATATAATTTCTGGCTCTGCACATGAACTTTTTTGAGGTTGGTTCTGTAATATATTTACAATCAGTGCCATAAGAGTAGATATTGGAGACTCTAATGACTGACCCCAGCATATCTTTTAGTTTTTAAAATTTAAAAGAAAATAAAGTTTTAAGTAGCACCCATATTGTTCTAATTATACATGACTTTTATTCAGTCAGGTTAATATAAATAAAATATTATTAAATTGGATATTAAATTGGAACTTTAAATGTTATTTTAAAATGTGCTGATTTAAAGTGTTTTTACTTTGAGAAAATTTGCAATAAATCATTTTGTGTAGCCTGCACCAGCCACGTTTTGAAATATTGCTGGTGAACAGCTAAAATTTGTGCATATGTCAAACTGTGTTTGGTAATTGCATATGTTGTTATGAGAGGTGCATGATGTATCCGCATTTGAACAAGAATAATTAATAAAAAATCCTCGTAAAGATAGTTTTTTTGAACCTTTCACTTAAGCATCTATCTTGTTCCTGCAGCTCAGAAATCTGACAGAAATGTGTCTCTTTTCATAAAATTTAAAATCACCATTCCTATCTTTAATATCCAATCAGTCTGTACTTTGAGACATTCAGTTCTGTATTTTAAAAAGAAACATTAGCCTTTCAGAATTGCTGTTTCTTGTAGAATTATAGTCTATTATAATAAAATTGTTCACATAATGAAGAGTGGTCAGGATATGGCCACTTTCCATGGTGTTGCTAATGTAAGAAATATGGGAGATGGTCCAAAGTCCTCTACAAATTGTTTGTTTGATTTAGTACTAGTCTCTTAAAAATCACTATGGCCCATGTCCCAGACTTTAAAATAAAGGTAGGCAACTTTTCCTTTTATTATTTCATGTTTGTAATCTCAGTTAAATATGCAGATTCAAAATAGCTATTAAAATTTCAGTTATGAATGTTTAAGATAAATTGTTTTCTCTGTTAAATATCAGTAGGGTCTCTTTTTTTCCCTACCGTGAATTAGATGTATTCTTCATTCCAAATAGGCTCACTCCATTTCAGTGATATAACAAAATCTTTAAAAGTGTATAGGAGGGTTCATCAGTTAAAATTAATTTGAGACTCTTAAAATTTTATTTTATTTATTTTTAGGGGCACACCTGTGGCACATGGAAGTTCCCAGGCTAAGGGTTGAATCAGAGCTGCAGCTGCTGACCTACACCACAGCTCACAACAATGACAGATCCTTAACCCACTGAATGAGGCCAGGGATCAAAACCCACATCCTCATGCATACTAGGCAGTTTTGTAACCCGCTGAGCCAAAACAGGAACTCGTCTAACTTGATCTTCTAATGGTCCAAAGTGCTATAAGACATTCTTTTTGAAGTAAGATGTAAAACCAGTATAAAATATTATTCAGGAATGTTTTATTTCTATTCATTTATTCATTAATTCATTTTCTTTTTAGTGCCACACCTTTGGCATGTGGTAGTTCCAGGCTAGAGGTCAAATAAAAGCTGCACCTGCTGGCCTTCACCACAGCCACAGCAACACTGGATCTGAGCTGCATCTGTGACCTATGCTACAACTTGCAGCAACACTGGATCCTTAACCCACTGAGAGAGGCCAGCGATCAAACTCACATCCTCTTGGGTACTAGTAGTGAGCTACTATTCAGGGATATTTTTCAAGGCAGCCTATTCTGTTGACAAGATAAGTAGTCATATATTATATATGTGTTAAATGGAGTGTGATATAAGAAAAATATTTCCATACTGCAAATCTCTTTTACCACTGCCTCCCCATCCCTCACCCTCCACTCCCCACTCTCTACCATGATTACATGTCTCATTTTTATAGTTACAGAGGTCCTGATTGCTCCTGGACTGGTACGTTGCTGCTCTACTTCGTTCACCTCACTCCTGTTTAGGACTGAATGATATTTTAACTCTCTATTTTAAAAATATAGCTATTGGACTCCACACTCAGGCTTTTTTCTCTTTTTGTCTTTTTAGGGCCTCACCTGTGACATATGGAGGTTCCCAGGCTAGGGGTCAAATTGGAGCTATAGCTGCCGGCCTTTTCCACAGCCACAGCAATGTAAGATCCTAGCCACATCTGTGACCTGCTCCACAGCTCAGGGCAACCCCAGATCCTTAACTCACTGAGCAAGGCCAGGGATCAAACCCATGCCCTTATGGATGCTATTTGGGTTCATTAATCACTGAGCCACGATGGGCTCTCCAGGACTCTGGACTCAGAATATATGCTCCTTAAATTGAAGAGAGCCTCTTGAAGAAATAGGAGTTCTAACCTCCGTTCATAGACTTACCAAATGTAAAATTGTATGGTTACTGTACCATTTCTCTGTCAGTATTGCCTTGGTTATAGAAGTGTGATGCTTAAGATGACAGATGTGGGAGCTCCCTCTATCATTCTTAACTTAGTGACCCTGGACAAGTTACTTAATGGTTTATTTTGTGCTTCATTTTCCTTATCTATTATATGGGGTTAATAATGATATTTACATCTAGGAGTGTTGTGAAGACTGTATAAAATTATGAACACAAATTGTTTAGAATAGTTAAAATAGTAAGTGTCATTTAAACGTTTAGCTCTCATTATTAATAAATTCATGATTCTCAAATGAAAATTTTAGTAAGTAGGAGAACTTGAAGAATAAGGCTTTTAAATTCCAATTTGCTCTGCTAAGATCACATGAGTCTATATATATCATATCCAGGTATGCTTGACAACAGCCAGGAGTTGGACTGCAAGTATAACCAATGCTTATTAAGAATAGTAAGTTAGAACTCTAAGTAAATTGGATAAATTGTATAGAAGAAACAGAGTCTAAGTTTCACATTAATTATTTCAGTTATACTAGTGGGACTGAGAAGAGTAGCATGTAAGTCTAAATTGGTAGAGAAGTAAGTTAGATGAAACTATAAATGTAAACTATATAGCTATCTATTTGAAGGCTTCTTCAGTTAAAAGCAGATCATCTGATAATTTTTGCCTTACTGAAAGCTTTACTTTTCAGAGAGTTGAATAAGGCCTGCTATTTTGGATCTTATTCTATCAAAGAAGCATCAGTTGGCAAAGTGGAAGTGAAAGGAATCTTGGGAGAAGATGATGATATCATCTTAGGTTCCATAAAGCTAACGAAATGAATGCTTTGTAGAGTCTAATATCTTTCCCAGATTTTAAGAAAATCTTCTGAACAAAGCAAGTTCATGACAAAGATAGGTGTGTTCAAATGCTAAAAGCTCTGCAAAATGAAATATTCGTTATAGCCTCACAGATTTTCTAATGACAAAGAAAGTGAACAGATATCTAATTAGCTAATGCATCTATATAGAAAAGATTTCTGGTGGGCTTAGCTTTTATAGCAGTACGTACGAAAGATGGGAGAAAACACAAAATGACAAATTATAAGAAAAATGAGAGACACTCTACAACATGGAAATAGGAGTATGGGAAATATATTGAATACAACATGTAATACAATTATATTATGCATGATCTGGAAAAATAAGACAGAAGTTTACTACTTGGGTCATTGATAGGAGCGAAAATAGATATTTTTTAAACTTGTGTTTTGCTACTGTATTGCATGTTCCCAAAAGCTAAGAAATGGCATAAATATGGAAAGAGTAGAAATTGAAATCTAAGATAGGAGAGGAGAAAATGTAATATAAATTACACAAAATGTTTTCCTCTCTCAAAGATATTCTCATCTATGGAATGTAAAATTTATCTGCAAATATGAAAACTGAAGCAGTATTTTGTAATGTTCTAGTCTTACAGAAGCATGTAGTTCAGGATTTGAAGGAACCATAGAGGTTTCTTTGATATCTGATGTTTCAGTGTTCTGCCTTCTTCTAACAAATTAATACAACGAATAGACATATTGATTTTCAAAAGGGGAAATGATTCTTTAAGTAGTTTCTAGATCTTGATGTTAATCCTTGACAAAAAGAAAAAAGTCAAATGGATTAGTAATCAAGTGGTTTGCGAACGGTTAGAAAGAGGCAAGGAGTTCCTTTTGTGGCTCAGTGGTAATAAACCTGCCTAGGATCCATGAGGGTTCCTGTTCAGTCCCTGGCCTCGCTCACTGGTCTAAGGATCTGTCGTTGCCATCAGCCATGGTGTAGGTTGCAGATGCGGCTTGGATCCTGCATTGCCCTGGCTGTGGCCTGCAGTTGTAGTCCAATTCGACCCCTAGCCTGGGAATTTCCATATACTGCAGGTGTGGGCCTGAAAAGCAATAAATAAATAAATAAATAAATAAATAAATAAATAAATAAATAAAGGCAAGCCCTAGATGCCTTTTTTCCTTTTTTGCCAGGGGAAAAAATCATTTCTAATATCACTGTATAATTTTACAACGTGTCTAAATATGGATAGATTATGAATAATATAATAACCCTAATATGTCTTTATTTAACAGAATTATTATCTGTCATTATATCTTGTGGACAAGACATAAAATTGTGTGTATAATGCTGGCAAAATTTATGAAATTGTAGCTATTTGGGTACACCAAAGTTGGTCTTTTAATGTATGGTTGTCATTTGGAGGAATATTTTTAATGGCATGGGGAGGCTTAATACTTATTATTTACTGCACTACATCTTTTCAAGGAGCTATAGAAAGCATGCTCATCCTAAAACAGACATTAATATGTATTTACATTTATTTGATTTGATACTTTATTGTAAATAAATGGAGAATAAAAGCATTATTCTTAAGTACTGAGCATAACTTGGTAATTTTTAGGAATAAATTAAATTATATCCTAACTTCACACACACTAAAATTAATTTATATATGAATTAAATATTTTTGTTTATTATAGTTCAAAATAGAAAATGCTATTTACTAATAAACCGTATATCTGTTTCTCCAACTCATTCCATGCCCCAAAATTCACCTCTGTTGGACATGTCCATGTCATTGTCTCAGACACGTGGCAAACTTGAAGCCCAAAACTGAATTCATTAGCATGCCTCATACTCTTCTCCTTCTCCTGGAGTTCCGTGGTAAGACATGGAAGCATGTTTTCAAACCAGAATTCTGTGACTCATCTTTGACTCCCTATAATGTATTCCATAAATCATATTAGTTACCAAACTGAATCAGGAATATGACCAAGATTTTATTTTAGACATATTACTTTGACAATAAGTAAAAGAAGGAATGAATTAACTTTCTTAAGTTTTTTATTGAGAATTCAGTACAAATATGAACTGGGTGTCAAGCACAGCAACCCATTTAGTCCTTTTTAAAGTAAGTATTTATTAGCCTTTATTTACTTTAAATAAAGTAAGAAGAATTTAATTTTCTGTACTGTAAGGCACCTATGGTACATGACATTAAAAAAAGCACAAACATGAATGAGTACTGTAGCATTTCAGATAGGTGACTTTGGCAGATAAAAAAGCAGATTGCAGTCTGAATCCTAGCTTTGATTCCAGTTATATACTCCTAGATAGGTTATTTCTGATCAGAAAAATGGGGGTAATGAGGTGATAAAAATTAAATGAAATTGTATGTGTAGTTCATTTAGTACAATTTCTGGCACGTAATAGCATTCAGTAAATATGTTACTTCTTCCTTTTTCTCTCTTCTCCAGAAAAGTTAATATCATTTCTGGCTAGAGAATCGAAGAATGTTTCGTAGTAAGTGAAGTGCTTCATTTGTCCTGTAGATACGGATAGTATCAGAACAAGAGGAGTTAAGAGTCAGGGTATTTTGGCGGTAGAAAGAAAGGTTTATGTGAAGATATGTAAGTGGTAAAGGACAGTGTCTTTTTAGGCAACAGTTATGTATCATTTAGATGGAACATGGGATACATTTATCCAAATAAAATATATAATCCATACAATAAGAAATCATGTCTGTTTTTGTTTTCAGTTATGCATAAAACACCTAACAATGCTTGATACTTAGTAGCTACTTGATGAAATATATGTTGAAAGAAATAATGAATAAAACATGGTAGGGCTAATGGAAATTATCCTGGGAAATCTTTCCTCACTTAAAATGAAGGATAACCCATCTATCTTTTTCATTTTTAAGTTTTATTAAAGTATAATTGATATACAATGTTGTGATAATTTCTGCTGTACAGCAAAGTGATTCAGTTATATATATGTACACACATCCAATCCAGTAACCCTTCTTGATTAAACTCTGGGTTGCTATAGTGATTGATGAATAGGCAGGAGATCAGGGAAGAAGCTGGAGGGGAAAAAACCCATCCAGTGATGCATAATGCACCTAAAACTCAATCAAAAATGGGTCAAATATCAGCCATTTCAAATGGTCCAGTTATGTAATCAACTCACATCTGCTTTTTCTGTATCTCAGGCAAACTAGATGCACTACCCATTTTTCTTCTTGTTTGAGATATGATCTGTCTTCAGTTAACATTACCAGCATGAGTAAATAAGTTTGTCTGCTTATAGAGTATTCTATAGTATTTTTTGATAACTGTTAGCTGTTAAGTAGTACTTTAGTAAGATACTGAAAGCTCTTTTTCCTTCTGTATGTGTTCAGGGAAGTAATCTGATTTTATAGAATTAAAAAGTAAAACTTTTCAATACAAGGATATTTTTCTTTTCTTTATACCTGAAAATAACTGTATTTTTAATTGGCATAAAATAAATGCAAAAATTTTAAGAAACATTTATGTTCAAACAGGCATCCTAATATGTAGAGTATAATAATACAAAAATAGAACTTACGATACTCCCAAAGTATTTCTTCATTTTAAAGCTAAAATGAAAAAAATAGGTCATGATGGGTACAGTTGAACAAAACTAATTTTTGTAATCACAAAGCAATTTATGAAAACAAGTAGATTGACTCAAATGGCCTGTCTTTTGATGAAGTTGCTAAAGCAGTTAATCCATATTGGTTAAGCTAAAAGAGATTCAGGTTGAAAATCAATTCTACCTACCATAAAATGGGTTCGGCTCAAGTGAAATAATTTGGTTGCTCCTGTCTGGGATCACTGAGTATTGATTCTAGAGAGTCAATGAAGTTTCGTTTTTTGGGTTTCTCAGATAATCTTAAATGAAAGTGTTGATCATAATTCAGACTTGGAGTTCTTCTAACTTATTGAAGGAAGAGTGAAATAAGTTAGCATTTTCTTTGGTGAATAAAAGCTTTTTTCTTTCTGTAAGAAAATACATGCTTCCAGTCTTTTAAATAATAATATTCAGTTATCTAGTTATCCAGAAACGTATCTTAGTTATCAAAACTTTTAACTCAGTTTCTTTTCTTTTCTTTTTAATTTATGGCTGCCCCTGTGGCATAAGGAAGTTCCAGGCTAGGGTTTGAAGCAGAGCTGAAGTTTTCCAGCCTATGCCACAGCCACAGCAACACCAGATCTAAACTACAAGTGCAACCCATGCTGCAGGTGCAGGTCGCCATATCCTTATTCCACTGAGTGAGGCCAGGGATTGAACTCACATTCTCATGGACACTATGTCAGGTTTTTAAACCATTCAGTCACAACAGGAGCTCCCTGAATTTCTTTCTAACTAAAGTCTATTTTCCATCTGTTTATAAATACAGATATTTAGTCATTAGTATTTATCAATTACTTACTAAATGTGAAGTCATAGGCCTTCCAAACAAAAGAAAGTCTTATAGGAAGTAAAAGAATTTTAATTTACAAAGTGGAATTTGTAAATCTCAATATGAGTTTATACTAAATGATTTGCTATTAAAAAGAAACAAATAAAAGAAAACAAAACAAATAAATAGAAATCCCCTCCGGGTATAGGAAACCTGTCATTTTATGTGACCTTAACATACAAAATAACTGAACTGAATTTTGATTCCTAGATAATTATCTAAGTGTTATAATAATATAACTGTTTTTGTCAAGTGCTTGCCAGAAAATCTTCCATGTCATTACTAATATCCTTTAGTTTGGCTATCCCCTGGAATATACCCCTTCAGAATTTCCGTAATCCTGGCCAGATTAATCTGTATAAAATTCTATTTCTCCAAACTACTCTCCTTCAAAATAACTTAAAATGGGTCTCTATAATCTATGGCGTCAGATCCAAATTATTTGTTTTGCTATGCAAGATCCCCCAAACTATACTTGTACATTGTTATAATTTAATCACTATCTCGTATGATTCCTTCAACTCAACAAACAATCATAACAATTATTTTATTAAACTATGTGTAGGTAATGTAACTGGGCAAATGGGTATAAAATGTTTCACAAGACACCATCATATCCTCAAGAAACTCAGTACTTTGTAAGGACACGCAATATATGCACACATCACAAGGCTATATATTAAAGGTAAGTATGTGTATGTGTTGTATGTGTCACATTAATGGTGGCTAGTGTTATTTTTACAGATTGCTATGTGAACATGAGTGGAAAAACAATACAGATTCCAGTGGGGTCTGGGGTAGATGACTGATGGAGGAGAGAAGAGAAACTGTCATTTATAGAAGGAACTGCTTTATAGTAGGCACAATTAGATTTTTGCATTCATTTTTACAAAGCAATTTATGATTAAAACCAGTATCCTTATTTGAAGATGAAGACGTTTTGAGCCACTGATACTTGTAGAATCAGCTCTGTAGACTCCAACACCATTTTCAAAACACCATTTGTAAACACAGGGTTTAGAGATTAAGTTTGATTTGAGGGAGAGGGAAAGGCAACAGATGAGCAAAAATGCAGAAGCAAGGAACATTTTCAAGGAGTGTGGTTGCTTTGATTTGGTTGGAAATTAAGACACATGGAGAGGATGGAGTGACGAGAGTAGGGAGAAAACTTAAGACAGATCACACAAGTCTTTAGATGTTTAAACTGAGTAAGAAATTTATTTTACGGACAGTGAAAGGCATTGAATATGTTTGGTCGAGAGTGTGTTGTGATTGAGCCTCTTATAACTGTCCACTCAACTGTTCAACACATTTCCACCCATATTACTCTTCTATTGATGAGTAACAAATAAACCAAAACTTAGCAGCTAAAAGACCAGAGTGTTTAAATTATGTCACCACCTTTATGAGTGAGAAACTGAGAAGCAACTTAGCTGAGTGCTTCTGGTTAACAGTCTCTCATGAAGTTTCAGTCAGGTTGTCTTATCAGAAGGCTTGACCAAGGGATGGAAGGCATTGGAGAGCCATTTCTTGGCTGACTCAAGTGGTTTTGACAAGTCTTTTTACTTCACCATGTAGACCTCTTCACAGGACTGCCTTACAGCCATGCATTTGACTTCTCCCAGGATGAGGAATCCAAGAGAGAATGAGACCAAATAAGAGAATGTATCAGGACAAAGCTATAGCCATTTTGTAATCTAATTTTGGAAATAGCACTTCATTCTTTATGCCATACTGTGTTTATTAGAAATGAATCAATAAGTCTAGCCCCAATTCAAGTGGTAGGAATTGCACAAAGGTATGAATACCAGCAGATGGGCATCTTTGGCAGTCTTCTTAGAGCTTACTTACCATACCATCATGTTTATATTTATACTCACCTTCTAGACTATATTTCTATCTAGACTAGTACTTTCTAGACTGTTCAAATTCAGTAAAAATATTTCAAGGACTACCTTTCTCTATGATCCATCCTCTGACATAATGAACTATGAAAAATTATATTCATCATGCATTTAAACACATAGTTTTTATTTCTTTGGTAAGATCTAGGCCATGTACTATATCTATAGCCTAAAAACACTCAGCACATTATATATATCTCATACAATTATACTGACTAGAGGATATACACTAAAGATATTTCTTCTTCGAATGTTATCTTTTAAGGTTGCCTCTTACTTTTCAGTTCCTGATTTTGATCGATTTTTGTTTGAGCAATAGCAGGTAGCTTAAATAGCATTTCCCAAAGTCACTTATGTAGAGTAAGTGATACATTTTCTTTTCTTGTTGTTTGTTTTTAGCATTTACTGCAGGATTTCTTGGCCTGCTTAGTGTGCTAAAGTATGTAGGATTTCCTAATTTCAGAATTTTCAAGGAATTCTATATATGTTTACATTTTTTCAAATTGATTGACAACAAGGTCCTTTTTGGAAAATACTAATAGACTTATCTATACCACAGAAAAAAGCCATTCGATATTTTACCTGCAAATCCATATAAGACCAAAACAAGGACTCCATATTCATTCATCTTCAACTGTGGTCTATGAATTTTGCATTTGCCAGAGACTCCGTTGAGTATTATAAAATAATGTGTAAAAAACAAAAAGAATAAGACTATTTATAAATAGACTTAATACTATTAGACTTCTCTGTTATGTTCCCCTTCCAACATACTAAAACCTCAAAACAACAACAGTAAAAGAAAGCTCTTACTCTTTAGAGCTTATCATAATATTAAAGCATGGAAATATAATGAGGAACAATATTATGACTTATCATTTATGTCACATCAAGTTGAACATAAAAGGCTCTTTTGAAGATCTACTAATAGTTGCTAAATTATCCTTGAGTTTGGCAAATAATTTAAAAAAGGGTGAATGAAAGAAATCTGAGAAATCCTCTGACAAAAAAATAATAATATTGCATAAATTTCAATTTTTATTTCCTATTAGAGGTTTTCATTTTTTTCTGTCTTTTCATAGCACCTGGGATAAGAGACTCCTCAACAGTGTTTGCATCCCATAACACTCCGTTTTGTCTATTGATTATGAGCATAATTGCTACTCAGAAAAGGTACGAAGCAAAATCATCATAGCAATTGTGTTCTCAGCTATTTTTAAAGGAAGCTTAAATTTTTTTTTTTCTCTCCAGGAAAATTTATATTGACACCCCACCCAGTGAACAGTAATATAAAGTTGCATTGATTTTTTTTCACTACCAGGAATGGCATTTTATTGGATTCATCTTTGACTTAGATTAAGCACACGAAAATTAATGGAATTTAATGGAGCTAAATTCACGTTCACTTTGTTGTCATTTCCTTTATGTATCCGTAATATTCTTAATATCTGTCATACTTTTATTTTATAAATAATTTGCTTTTAAACAGACTTAAAGCCATTTTTACTTAATCCATGCTGAGTGAGTTAAGGTGTTTCTTTAGAAGAGTTGCCAGGCTATTTTAGTGATTGTTGTAAAACAAGTTTAAAGTAATAATAACATAGGGTCATTTAGCAGAACAGAAGAAAATGTTCCCAAGTTCTTATTGATGTTTCCATAATATCGAGGTGCCAATAGAAATGAGCCTTTGATTTGGTTGGTGCAAGCGAATAAACAATCAGTTAAATCAAAGCACAAAGGTGTTATTTCACATCTTTGCAGCCGATAGTAAATTATTCAGAAAGTAGCTCATCTATCTATCAAAAATTTCACTGAGTAAAGAGGTAGTTTTCATACAAAGATAGAAAGTGTCATGGCATTTAAATCATTAAATGCATTGAAAATTGGAGGAAATATGGTATGCAAGTAAATAAAATTCTAATTCCAGCTTTAGGAATTATAACTTATATACTAGCTTAAGCTTTCAAAAAAAGGCAAAAGAATTATGTGATCTGAACAGAAACCACAATATGTAGCTTAAGCTTTTAGATAACATCTATTTGAACATCTTAGCTTTGCTCTAAGAAAAAAATCCCAGTAAAAGGAAAACATCTATTATGGTTTTGCTTACGATTAACACAACTTGCAATGAATAGAAGCTCTTAATTTAGACATTAGAGCAATTCACATAGCTAATTTTAGAGCATTATTTTCAGAGGGTTTTTTTTTTGTTTGCTTTTTTTTTTTTTTTTTTTTTTTTTTTTTTTTTTT
>PVHT020000886.1:2593065-2609962 GCA_004024745.2 Catagonus wagneri | reverse complement strand
AAAATTCTCAACAAAATACTAGCCAACCGAATCCAACAATACATTAAAAGGATTGTACACCACAATCAAGTGGGATTTATCCCAGGGATGCAAGGATTCTTCAATATCCGCAAATCAATCAGTGTGATACACCACGTTAACAAACTGAAGAATAAAAACCATATGATCCTCTCCATAGATGCAGAAAAAGCCTTTGACAGTATGTATAGTCTTTCTCTCTCCCCACCTCGTGTGTGTGTACTTCTGTCTTATAGGAAGTGAAGTATCTGATATGTGTGAAGTAGACAAGAAAGAAAAAGCATTGCTACCACCTCATAGCACATTCATTTTAGGTTAGTTGTGGTTTCTAATTTCCATCCAAGTGGGAAGTCATGCAAACCGTTCCTTTGTTCTACTCTTTGAGCCATATTGACTTTCTGACTCTAGCCTATAATTGATTGACTAGAGATTAAATGTTCTTTCTATTCCCTTTATGTTGGCCTTGGTCTAGAAGAATATTATGTGGAATGGTCGCTGTATAGGCTAACCTGGGAGGGCTCTCTATTCAATGAGCCATGGCCAAGAATTCAGAGCTAGCTGGTGGGTTAGGGTGCAGAGCTGGAACAGGTAAACAGGGGATGGGACTCGAAAGAGACAAGGAGATGTATGGAATTGAAAAGGCCAATATCCAATTTAGGAAGCCTCTGATTTTAAAACTGAGAATTCATGAAAATTATCAATAGCTTCCTAGCAAGGCTGTAAAACTCAGCAGAATCTGTCATGATCTCCTTATTTCCTAAATACTTCCTAAGAGACCATGTATAAAACAGACCCCCATCCAGTCAGGGTTTTGCAAATGATTTTGCTATCACTAAATCAAATAAGATGTAAGATCCTGAGGACCTTGGCCCGGGTATTGTTCCTTTAGAAACGATGTGATTTCTGATGTAGCATTTACCAGGACTAAGAATGCCAAAATTTGAAAGCTGATAGATTAACAGCAATGATCTTCCTGAAAACAGAATGTTCTAATTCCTCACGAATTCTTCAGAGGAGCAGAGATCTTGGAGCAAGAGAGAAAGTTCTCTAGGACTTGTTCACTGTCATTTGGGCTGGGAAGCAAACATCCATTATAAACTTTCATATCTCAAGGAGAATCTCCATCTTGCGCTCAGAACTTACACTCCTGATCCAGCCTTGTTGCAGTCTTGCTTTTGCTTTTCCTTTTCAAAAAATTTGAAAGAAATTGTCTCTTTGTGATTTGCCCTTAGATTTTCCTAGCAACCCACAGAAATTAAAAATATTAAAAACTGTAAAACATATTAACTTTACACTTAAAAATAAAGTAGATGGACTTAATTCAGGTAATATTTGAAAAGTTAAATGGATATCTTTTCATTTTTCTTTACTTGATGAAATTCTCAAAATTTTTGACATTCACGAATGAAAGAATCAAGAATATGAGCAAAAATGGGCCACTTTATTTAGAATATCCTTGATTTTTTTCCTTTTCATGTTTTTCCATATATTTATTGTAGCCATGAATTATTGCGCATTAGTGGTACTATTTCATTTACACATTTAGAATGATAACGTTGACCATTTTAGCATATAATGAATCCAATTTAATAGTAATCCTATTTAATATTAATCTCACATGTGTATTCTTTAAAAGAGTATATATTGTTTTATAATAGGAAATTTAAAAAAATCATAACCTCTTCTGTGTACAGATTTATTGTCTAGTTAGGAACTTTATGTAATTAGTTATACTCTTTGAACTTAGAATTTATATTTCTCTCAGCTGATACAAGTGCTACTCACACTCTCCTGATCCTTTTTCCAACTGTATGAACATTTCTGGAAAACTGCACTTGGAAAAATCTCACTGGTCTCCTTTAATAATTTTATGTCATAAATCACCTTTCAGATGGATCCCAGTGTCTATCGATTACTCACATGATGATACTCTTTTTTTCAACCAGTAATCAAGAAGCTGTATCAGTTTGAATATTGAAATCAGTTTTAAAAAGAAGAATATTTATAAATTAAAAATTAAAAAGAAATACTTTTTAAAGAAAAAGTCCTAGCATTGGACTAGTTTCAAGTGAAGGAAGGTTCATGTGTTAGAGTAATGGCTCCCAAATATGTCCACTTCGTAATCTCTGGAGCCTATAAATTTATTACCATAAATGGCAAAGTTTACTTTACAGATGTAAGGTAAGGATATTAAAATGGGGAGATTAGCCCAGTTTATCTGGGTGTGCCCAGTGTAACCACAAGGTTCTTAGAAAAAGTGGGAGGAAAGAGAGGCAGACTCAGAGAAAGATGGGACAAGGGAAGCAGAAGTTCGTTGGGGTACTTTTTGAAGATGGAAAAAGCTTTGAACCAATAAATGTGAGCTGCCTTTATAAACTGTTAAAGGAAAGAAAGGAATTCTGACCTAGAACCTCCAAAAGAAACACAGCCCTCTGGACAGCTTGGTTTTAGCACCTTAAGAACATTTTGGAATTCTGACCTATGGAAGTGTAACAGAATAAATTTGTGTTCTTTTAAGGCACTAAATTTGTAAAATTTGTTTCAGCAGAGCAGCAGTAGGACACCAATATACTTCTTATAAAAAAAAGTGGGGGAGGGGGATAGGGAGTGTTAAGTAATTGTATTTCAGCAATTGCCAAAAGAATAGATAGACTCTTAATTTCTCATCAATTTCTTTTTAGATCTATTGAATGTCAGTGTCAAGTGTAACAATGTGTCTCTCACCAGCAATGAAGATGTACTTTTCAGGCTTTGTCCATTTAGGAGTACTGATCCCAAATATTTACTTTTCTCTCCATGCCAGACAACAATTTCTGGAAAATATAATCATATGTAATTTATTGTTGCCCTGATATCTGACCCAGTTTGTAGACTCTAGTAATTTCAGCACTTTTTCCTAACAGGACCAATACACCCATAAAGACAGTGTAATAATGAATATTGAGTTATATCTGGAGAATTTTATGGAAAGGAAAGATTTATGGACTGAAATGTTCAGGGAGAATTTCTAGAGAGCATTGACTTTGGCAAAAACAAGATATGTGCAGACAGAGAGATGAGGAGGGAAAGGGCAGAGAACATTCCAGGCAGACAAAAACATAATAGGTTTGGTTGAGAAATTCATAATTTTTATTTAAAAGCTCATAATTTTTATTTAAAATATTTCTGCAGTAGGTGGGAGTTGGGTGTTAGGATCAAGATGGTGGAGTAAGAGAACCTGAAGCTCACCACTCCCCAAATGAACACAGAATACATCTACATGTGGAGCAAGTCTATCTGAAAACTAACTGGAGACTGGCAGAAGGACTCCTGTACAACCAAGACTGTCAGAGATGCACAAAGACTCCAACAGGAAGGGAAGAAAAGCCATCAGGTTGGGACCTGTGTTCCTGGGAGAGCACTTGAAGGGGGTTTAGATGGATGGAGATCTTCCAAAGAGAGTGAGTCATCCCACCCACAGACTGGGTCCCAGTCCGGAGATGCTGTGGAGGAGACAAGCTCCCTTGACTAGCTGGAGGACCGCTAACAGAAGGGCTAGGAGGCAGGACAGAGGGAGTTCTGTTCCAGTGGTTGCTGTGTTTCCTACAGCTACCCCTCCATGAGTCCTAACTAAGCCAAGCAAATGCTTCAGCCCTGCTCATTCCACATCACAGGTCAGTGCTGCACCCGCAGTGGTCATAATGAGGGAAAGACTTCACCGAGGGATGCCAAGGTGACCTGATCTCTGCATGGAGCCCAAGTAAGGTGTCAGCGGCCATTGTTAGCACATACTCATGCAGTGCCTCAGAAGCAGCCCAGATATCTGAAGGTGGCCACTTTAACACAGCTTACCCCCTATACACGGTAGGGGCCATGTGGCCCGCCTACCCTACGTAATGATTGCAAAATAGGGTGGGTGTATCGGATGGAGGTTGAGGGCAGTGATCAGCTGTGAGGAACAAAGGGGACTTGCAACTGAGGCTGTATCTGAGTGGCGCCATGGGTGTCTACACGGGTAACTCATAAGACCTCCGTCTGGCTGACACAAGCCAAGAGACTACAGGGGCCCCACACAAGCACCACTTGCTGCAGCACTTCCCCAGTTTTAGAAAAATCATGAATTTCAGTTTGCAATATTCACTTTTCGTCCCGCTCTTGGGCAAGGAAAGAAATGAATAACTTGATGACAGAGATAATAACACTTAAAACTGGAAAATAATAAGCAAATGAGTTAAAGCAGAGGTAGGAAGGAAACATTGTTTTCTGACTTTTTATTTTTAGGTGACATTGTTGCATCACTTAGTCTTCTTCTTGGCACTGTATTTGCTGATATCACAAAGTTATCAAATATGTTAAAAGTGATACTCTTCATATGACTGTTTGATCAAATTAAGCCTAAAAATTATCTCCCAGAATTATTTTTAAAATCTTCTCTTGATAAGGAATACATAATTGCATGAAACTAGTATATTACTATCCTAATAGTCTTTCAAAAGTTGGAAAAAAATTAGTATGTAATAAAATATCAAATCAATCCTCTTCTGATTCAGTTTCTATTTCATTTGCATAAGAAATTTTTCCTTTTGGGGGGATTTTTTTCTCTGCTTTGGGTCATGTTTTTTGACAGTGCCCATTTAAGGCAAAGAACACATATCTAATGAGACCAGCTCAAATAAAAAGAGGTTTATTAAAAGGACACTAGTCAGTTGTAACTCAAGCAAAGAAAAACATTGAGAAAAAAAAAAAAAGAAACATGGTTAGCAGGTAAATTTATGATGTAAAAGAATTTGGCTGAAAATCAGTTTGAGTTTTTTCTCCCTTGCTTTTAGGATTTGACTCATGAAGATGTGCCCCAAGCATTAAATTTTCTCAGTAGTCCTTCATTACATAAGTACTGGAGAGTAGCATGCAGTAAGTCTGCAATCAGCTTCTTTTTAATTATTGTAGATGTAATGATTAGGTAGTAACTTGCAATAGTTTTACTTTCCTCCAAAATATTTGGGCTGCCCCTATATATCTTCCCAAATGTGTCATCAACTTGGATGTATTTTATTCTATATTGCCTGATAATAGTCTGTGGTATGCTATGAATAAGCCCATGGTTGAATAAGCTCATAAGTAACTTCAAGTGTCTGAATTAAAATCTACAGAATTTACGTTATGCTCGACATGACATGTAACTTTTAAAATATATTTATTGTAGCAGTTTTTATTGGAAAAACAAAAAGCTTTGGAAGAAAATGTCATCTAGTTTTATCCTGGTTTAGTGTTGAGAACAATAGCAGAGTCAGGATATCTGGATGTTCTTCCACAGTGATGTTTAGTAGCTCCTGTTATGGCTTTATAGTGGGTACTCTTTAGTCTCTGTTAATTTACCAGTTATACCTTTTCCTGAAAACAGTCTTAACTCTGCAGTTTTGCTCTTGGAATGCTAAATTGATGGAATAATTTATGGTAGAATTTTTGTTCATTTATCAGGTAGAAGAAGTAATAAATCTTCCTTTTTATGATCCTTTTAAATTTTTACAGCATATTTCACTGGAACAAATGGGTATGGGGTCTGAAGAACATTATTTTATTTCTGGTCTATCCTTTTGTTCTTATGTCACTTTAGCTCCTTTTTTTACTGGGCCCTAACATCATCTTTATATTCCCTGGAGATAAAATTTTCTTGAGTACTCCTGAAATTCTATACCATTCTCTCTACAAGAATATAACTCTTTCCTTTTGTCTACCCAGTTCCTACTAAGTACAATTTCCTTTCCAGAAGTCTTCACCAATTAGGCAAATTATGTGCAAAAAAGATGTATTATCTCTAGAGCATCAGTACTGGAAACAGTACCGCCTTCTCATTTTGTATTTACTAAACATATAGAGAATCCATTGGATATGAATCCTCAAATCCTTGAGAATTTATCACAGTGGGAGCTGGATAAATATAAATTCAGTCGATAATAAGCTTATATGATTTAACTATAGAGAAATACAAACATAAAATAAGAGATAATCTAATATAAAATGATACAGAAATCCGTTTTATAATGGCAAAACAAAAAAATAGATTATCTTTATTTTAAGTAAGTGTAAGAGTTTATATCTGGTTCTGTTCTGATACTGAAATTTTTCTCATACCTAATATTTATATGATCTCTAATATTTTTGTCAGAATGATGTATGATTTCTCTAGGAATTATATTTATTTAGGGAGAGATATGTGTAGAAAAAAAAAAACTCTCCTAGAAGTTACATGGTATTTGCCTTAAAGTTTCAAAACAAAAGAAAAAAATGCATTATTCGATTGAATTTTCTTGGGACCCTTCTATGCTCAAGGCAGAGTAATAAGCAAAGGTTCTATTCTTAAGGAAGATATAAGTAAGTTTTCAGAACAAAAAAGGTATGATTCATATTCACAATTTTGTTTGACATATCTTTTTTCTCACTCAACCGTTCACTTTTCCCATTATACTTTGTAAATATGAGGCTTTTCAATAATGTATAGGAAAGAGACCGTTACAGATTTCCTGATTTTTCTCCCTTTGCTTACTAAATTTCAATTTAATCTCACAGAAATATTCCTAGGAAGCAAGAGAGTATTTATTAATAAACACCCAGTAAGATTTATTATTAAATTCTTCTCCCAAATAGTGTTGTGGCCTTCCACATTAGGTCTCAAGATACGGTTGTTTCAGTTCTTATCTGTTATAAAATAATACTCACTCTCCATTGATCATGAGTGAATTCCTGAGACATAATCTTACTCCAGACATTAGTGATGCAATTTATCCTTAATGAAATTCCTGCACTTGAGTTTCTGATCCAACAATTCATAGGATAGTATGATTTCTACTTTTTGTAAGTCTCTTCTTAGGTCTAGGACAATGGTGTGCTTTTGCCTGGCTCCATCTCATTGATTTTTTTTTTAAATATCTTTATTTTCTGTTGTCCTGGACAGCTTTCTATTTACTTGGACTCTGATACTTATGACAGTTACTAGCTTGCTTAAATTTATGAATGTCTCTCTTTTGCATTTCCCATCTCAATGTTTAAGGCATACTTTGGAAAACTGTATTAGATAAGATATTTTGTTTAGGCAATGCTAGAAAAAAACAAACAACTCTAAAACTAACTTGAATAAATGAAGACATGTGTTAGCTTAAAAACAGAAAATCCAAAGATAAATCTGTATTTAAGTTGGATGTAGAAATTTAGCAATACCGTCGTTCCTGGATTCTCCAATTTTCCTGTGACTTGCAGAGTGTTAGTTTCATCCCCGGAATCTACATGGTTTTTCCCAGTCCCACCAGCAACTCTGTACTAGTCTTATGTGGTAGCAAAATTTCTTCAGTCGAAGAGCAGTCTAGCTTTCACAACCTCACATCATTTGTTCAAGTGTAGAGGAAGATCCTCTTTCTGAAGTCTCTGCAAAGTCCTTGGATTTCCCTCACTGGTCTCAATTAGATTTATGTTTATCTCTAAACCACCTATTGATTTTAAAGCAGAAGTTGCAGTGAAATTTTAAACCATTCAGAGTCTTCTACTAGAGCTAAGGTGGGATTAGTTCCACAAATTTGTGAGATTTTCTAATAAAGAATACCGGAGAAAAAAATATAAATGCTGCAGAAGTGAACCAGTGTCCCTAACAGAGGGCTTCAGCTGTCTGCAGAAGATGATTAAATTACCATGCCTTCCTAGGCACCTTGGCTTGCCCACCGAACTCAGTATTTTTTGATATTTCATTCAGCTGGGAATTTGCCCCCCAAACAGGCTCTGACATAGACGGCAAGTCTTTATAATCTTCTAAGCCTCTTTTGCACCCTCCCTCAGTTGCTTAAGTCAAGTCATTAGAGTCAGTAATAAATAAGAAAAATCAGAACTCATGAATGAGGACATTGGTTCAATTCCAAATAAAAAGAACAACTGGTGAAAGAACATCTCCATACATTCACATGGATCAAAAAGGAATTACAGAGATGTGGTTCTAGGAATTATACACTTGGCCTAAACAGGTATTTGTGATTATAGACCTTTGCTATTGAAGTGATGAGAAGTAGCAACTGAATTTCTTTTGGAAGCTATCTACAGACTTTGGTTTTTAAAAGTTCAGTGCTTGTTTTGTAACCTTCATCTTTTCTACATAACAAAAAAAGTGTTTGAAAAAACTTCTTCCTTATTTCTCACTGAAATTATTTGATGATTTTGAAGTCTTAGTACTTAAATAAGAGAAAGTTGTAAAAGAGCATGCTATTTTCCAATAGCAGCAGTAGTTTAAACTGATATTCAAATATATTTTTGAAAATATGTATATTTATTGATAAAATATTCTTAGAGATAAGTGATTTTTATTTGTAAAAATCTACTTCATATTATATCAAATTAAATATAAATTATTCAGCAAGTGTCTAATATTTGTTTTATATTCAAAGAATATTAGCTATGAGAAAATTAATTTTTTATTTGTTTCACTAGACAAATGGAAAAGCATTTAATTATTCTTGGCAAATGCACCTTTGCATAAAGAATGGACAAAGTAAACATATAAACCATATATGCATTCAATTTGTACATGTATTTGAGTAACAGAAAAGCATAAACATTCAAAAATAATAGAAAATACAATGTAAGAATAAAATATGGGTGACATCCTGACCAAGCCTTAAAATAGTTTATTAAACTATTTCTACTAACACAAACAGATGTACAGATTTAAAATAATATAATTTTAGGAGTTCCACTTGTGAAAAAGCATTAATATAAAACTAGTAAATCAATTAATTAAATACAAATCATTATTTAAATAATGTGAATTAAAGGCCATTAATCAAACAGAAATTCCAATCAAACATATTTGTATAACTATTCTAAATATACACAAAGTGAATTCCTCGACTTTCGGAATAATTCAGGGAATTTGTCCTCCCAAAATAGGCTGCTTGACTTATAAAATGTAAAACTTCCACATACAAATACCTGAGTAACTACAAAGAGTGCAAAGAAGTAGTGTTTAGAAATAGACAAGCTGGAATCAATGTTCTCCCTTTTTTTTTCCTTTTTATGTCCATACATTGAGTATATGGAAGTTCCTGGCCTAGGGATCTATTCAGAGCTACAGCTGCAGGCCTGTGCCACAACTACAGCAACACCGGATCCAAGCCACACCTGCGACCTATGCCACAGCACGCGGCAACACCAGATCCTTAACCCACTGAGTGAGGCCAGGGATCGAACTCACATCCTCACGGAGACTACGTTGGGTTCTTGACCTACTGAGCCAGAATGGGAACTCCGATGTTCTCTTTTCCATCTAGCTTTCTTTTTAATGTTGCTAAATAAAATATACATGGTATGACTCAATTCTGTAGCTTTTTTTCTGATACTTGTTCTGATATTTCTTTGCCTTCAATGTCAGCCATGATATGTAGATGTGAATATAGCTTCTACACTTTCAAATACAAACTTGTACTATGCCATAATAACTTTTGACATTCCTAGCCATTTCAACATCCTAATAACTAAGTAAAGGTAACAGTCAAAAAGCATGAACAACACTTTGATTAACTATGTCTTGATGTTTTAAAACTTGAGGAGTCTAATCTGAAATATCCTTCGTCATAACCTATATAGATAAGGGGAAAGTGAGACTTCAATAGCCACTAGACAAGTTTGGATGACAGCCAGATAAGCCAGTGTTCTAAGGGCTGTCAGTGACCTTGGCAGGAATTTTGCAAAGGTGCAAATTTCTGTCTCAGACAGGCAGTTCTGTGATTAAGTAAGTATGCACACGCACAGAGCTACAGAGCTTGATAAACACATGTTGGCTGTAAACAATATCCTTTCTCTAAGGGACTTTTAGTGGAAAGCTGAATATGGAACTAGATTTGTAGTATAATAGTCTGTATCTCATATCTAAGAAGTGCTCCAATAACTGGAGTGGATTTATGCAACTTAGATTAAATAGTGAAAAAAATCAAACTTTGTAGCTTTCCATTCCCTTGAAGCAAGGTATAATTCTTTTACTTTACTTTACTTTGAGCAACGTTCTCTTTTAACCATATAGGGGAAAAAAAATCAAGAGATGGACACAGTAAGCAAGTATATATGTCAATGTATTTGTCAAAGAAGAGATCTCATTTTCCCTGGATGTTTATAGTCTGTGACAAACATAAAATTTCTTGAGTAGAATACTAAATAAATTTATGAGTATTCTTAGCTAAAGAAATATTGGAGTGGACAAAGTCAAATAATCTGACAGCTATATATCCAGTCATACATATAGGGCCTAAAATGCTCATGGGAGTGAGCATTATTTTGAATGGGCATATGATATCTGTGAGGGAAGGTAATAAATGCAATATATTTTTCATCTAATTGCATTTTTTCATTTGGTTCTTTTTGAAACTCTGACAAACCAGCTAAGCTACAGAACAATACAGACTAGACTTTTTAACCATTAGTGTCTAATGGAATGCTTGTTACTTGATAAGTTTGTACTAAAACACAGACCGAATATACAGATTATGGCAGCTGAATAAGTAAAGGGCTTCATAAATAAAGATCCAGTGTGTTTATGTCTATGTCTGTGTAAATCTTAGGTGAGTACATATGTTGTTGCAGAAATTGGAAGACATATGCTTAGCAAAGATATAGTAAACTAATGACTTTCAAAGTCACCAGTATAAGTTTAATTTATTTCAATTTTTTTGAACCAATGAAATTTTGAAGTTGTATTTTATTTATATTTTTGAGTTAAATATTTCTTTATTTTTATTTTATATAAATTTTATTGGCGCATAGTTGACTTACAATGTTGTGTTAGTTTCAGATGTACAGCAAAGTGAATCAGTTATGCGTATACATATATACATTTTTTCCCATATAGGTTATTACAGAATATTGAGTACATTTCTCTGTGCTATACAGTAGGTCCTTATTAGTTAATATTCACTCTGGTAATGAGCATTGAATAAGATACACATTAATTTATTAAGTAAAGAAAGAAAAGATAAATAAATGAAAATTCATAGCACTTTGACTCCTATAGAATTTTCACTATTCTTGGTTGCTATATGAAACTGGTTTATTATAATACAACTAATAAGCCCAACTTAAAACAATGGTTAGTTAAGTAATTGCTTAGAGAATTAAAAAATTAAGCCCAATGAATATCACAATCTGTGGACATAGCAGGTATTATCCTTTAGAGCTATGTCCTTAGCCTGAATATATTGTTATATTATCAAAATATTTTCAGTAAGCTATAGAATGATGCACTTTGGAAAGAAATGCCAAAATTCGGACAGAAAGAGCTAGGATTTCATGTGACTTTGAAACATTGGAGGGATGTTACATAATCAGTGATGTGTATTCACATGGGATACATGTGATAGAAGATAGCTTACTAGTCACAAATCATGTCAGTCTGAAAGCAGATAATGTTAATAAGCAGTGTAATCTTACTGAAAGCTCTGAATCCTGTGCATTCTGTTTTTTGTTGTTGTTTTTACACAGTGGTATTTTTTTAGTTTAAAACAAGCAAACAACAACAAACCACTGGAATATTCTCCTAGCAGGATGACTGCAAATAAATATTGAGAAAACAAGTATCAGTTTGAGTAAGAATGAGTGTGCAGTTTAATTCCCACTTTTTAAAACTGGTGGGATGGACAAGTGTAATACTCAGAGATACCAACTAAAATGATTAATGTCCTGGAAACCAGGACCTCTGAGGAAGGGTTAAAGGAATTGCTGTCACTTTGTTTGAGAAAAGGAGGCAATTCTCATGTATAAGATACTATGGTAAAAAAAAAAGAAGTTTCCACAAATGTGTGACAGCCGAGATTTAAGATTAAATAAGGGTGAGAGAATTTAGACTAACGAAAAGAATGTTGTAACAAGACGGTTTTTAAAAGGGTGTAATTTATACTATTTAAATGTAGAAATAGGAAGTCCTTTATCTGTTTTGATGCCAGTGATGCCTAAAGAAAAGAATATGAAGAAAACTCCTTCACTGCTCATTCTCCATGATTTATCAAAAAAACAAAAAAACAAAAATGTTTGCATGATTTATATGCATAACCCTCTTGATAATTCTATAAAAGTTAATGTAGAAACTACTTAATGCATTATGGAATATTTAGTGTTTTTATTTTCCTGCAGAGATCGCTCAGTCATTTGCCGTAGTAAGGGAATGCAATGTGTGTTTTGAGCAACATTGTAGTGCAGGATCAAACTCCCTAGGTTCAAACTCAAATCTGAAAGTTAATTATAGGCTTTATGCTTTGCTCTGTAAAATGGCAGTGATGATGATATGGACCTCATTGTGTTTTTATGGGGATTAAATGACTTATTGTTACTAAAAACACTTAAACCAGTGGCTGGCATGGTCATATATAACTGTATGAGGGTTAATAATAATCATTAAGAATTATTCAGGAGTTCCCTTCGTGGCTCAGTGGTTAACGAGTCCGACTAGGAACCATGAGGTTGCAGGTTCGATCCCTGGCCTTGCTCAATGGGTTAAGGATCTGGCGTTGCCATGAGCTGTGGTGTAGGTTGCAGAAGCGCCTCAGATCCCGCGTTGCTGTGGCTGTGGCGAAAGGCCAGCAGCTACAGCTCCTGTTAGACCCCTAGCCTGGGAACCTCCATATGCTGTGGGTGCAAAAAAAAAAAAAAAAAAATATTCATGTTACTTTGAATATATTTGAATTTTCTTCTTGAACCAGTGAATTTAGAAACAACATTTTAAGTTTTTCATGCTTAGTCTTTTTTTTTTTTTAGTTCTTAAACCATAAGTTTGAGAAGCTAATATCCAGACTTAAAATGACTATTTGGAAAAAGGTAGTGACTTCCTGGACTTAATTTAGGTGAGCTTAACATTTTTAGTTGAAGATTCAAAAAAAAAGGGAAAGGTAATTTTCTCTGATAGTATTCCTTTTTTCTAGAAGTAACCCTTTTCAACAGAAGCTGTTTTTACCCCATGTATATTTTATGTCGTATTTTCTTTTATATCTACTGTGAACCAAAAAAGGATTTCATTTTCTCTTAGCACCACTTCCGTTATTACCTCCTATTTGTGTGATACTCTTTACTTGGCCTGGTCTATGCTTCATACTGTGACTAATGGATATATCCCAATGGAGAGGACAAGATCAGAAGCTGTGTCTAAGGCCATGCCATGAACTGCAGACAGAGCATATGATGGTCATCAGCCAATAGTGCTGGCCTGACCCCAGGGGTCTAGACCTTAAATATAGGTGTTAGACAGGCCTTCTGGCTATTGGCTGACCTCCAGTGGACATAATATATGCAAATTAATGTTAAACTTTGTTTCAGCCATTTTGGGAATATTCAGTTTATACCTATTGTCACCCTTTCTTAAAAATAAAAAAAAAAGTCTTTAACTTCTGTGGCAGGCACTTTTCTAAGCACTAGGATATAGTGAGGAAACAGGCAGAGAGAGGTCTCTTGCTTATATGATGCTACCATTGCATAAAGTAGATAAGTAATTAATGAAGATAACTTCATTTTTCTAAGAACTGTTACCAAAAGTAAAATAGATAAATAGATAAAGCAATACAAAGTAATTGGGGTGGAGTGTGCTATTTTAGATAGTTGTAAAGGAAACATCTTTCTGAAGAGATATTTGAACCTGAATTAAGTAAGGTGACTGCCATGTGAAGATCTGGGTGGCGAGTGATTAATGTTGCAGACGGTGTTAAGAAAATGCAAAGAGTCTGAGTTGAAAGGAGCTAGATGTGTCAAGGAACAAAACAAAGACTTGTATAGACGAAGCAAGGGAGTTGAAAGTAAAAGCCTTTCAAGATATTATGATAGAAGCACTCAGGAGCCACTCATGTAGAAAACTTGCACATAATTTCATTCTAAGTATAAATCTTAATAAGAGTTTAATAAATCAGTCTATCAAGAGGTTTGCCAGCAAAATAAATGGCATTGTCATGTTTATGTAATTTTAACTATTTATGTTTTGAATAGAGAGTGCATTGTAGAAATCATTGGTTTTTATAAAATTCAATCAGGAAGATATTGGTTTACCTATACCAAAGATGATGGTGGAATGAAAAGGATGGTGTCTATAAAGCTAGTGAAAAGGAAGTCAAAATTTCTTTTGAGGATAGACGTCTTAATGGACTGGTTGTGAATGCTGAGAAAAATGGAAACATCTCAGATGTCAGAGACTGCTTTTATCTTTTGTCTTATCAAGGGAGAGCTGAGAAGGAATCAGTTGTATATATGATTTGAAGCAATGGGTTGAAGTCAGTTTAGAATATGTTAGAATTGCAGGTCATCAACATACAAATCATGTTTAAAGACTGGAGAATAGATGAGGTCATCTGTGAAGAGAATATAATATAGAAGAGTAGAGGGCCAGAGTTTTAGCTCAGGGACCACTAACACTTAGAATTGGTTGACTGGAGGAAGAAAAGCCAGGAAATGCGACTCAGAAGCAGCCACTGAAGCAGAATGAAAAGCAGAAGACTGTTCCTGAAAGCCAAAAAGCAGTGTTTTTAGAAATAAGCAGTCTATTTTGTCAAATGCTGCTGAAACATTGAATACATTGATAAAAAAAAGGATTAACCATTGGATTTAAGAAAAATAGAAGGTCTCTAGTGACCTTTGCAGCAAAATTTTATTGGGAGTAGTGGGGCAAACCCCAACGGAAAGGAGGTTGAAAAGAGAATGTGTGTGTGTGGCAGGATTTCAGGTTGAGATCAAATAGAATTGACAACTATTGACAATCCCTTGTGAGATGTTTTTCTGTGAATGGAAGTAGAGAAACATAAAGGAGCATGGTCTCAGAAGACTAAAAAAAAGATAAAAATAATGCAGAGGTAAACATTGATGATATAAGATAGAGAACAGCTAACTGCAGGACCCAAGGCTTTCAGTAGATAAGAGGTGTTGGGACCCAGAGAAAATGTATATTAGATTCTCTTAGATAAGTATACAGATGCCTACTAAGTTCAATAAGGAGATCAGATAAAAACTTGTAAGTGGAAGTAGACTGCCAGATCTGGTGTTTGGAAAGAGAACTGTTCTCTTTTGATTTCATCTCTTTTTGTTCAAAGTATATATTAAAATCGTCATTTGATACTCAGGGGACAGGTGTTAGAGGTTTGATGATGACCAAAATATGAAATAATTAGCTCAGGGAATGGAACTGAATGATAATTGGTGAGATGCAGAATATAATCAATGCCTAATTTTTTGCTTTTGATTGAGATTGTATTCTCTGGTTATTTGGAAATTCACAATAGCCATTTTTTTAATTTGTTTTTTATTTTTTTGCATTATAGCTGCTTTACAGATTTCTGTCAGATTTTCCAACCACATTTTTGTTGTTGTTGCTGTTGTTAAAACATATCTATTTTAAATCTTGTGAAATATATTTTGATATGAAACCGGGTAGACTTATAGTTAATAATTATGATTTTCTGAGGCAAACAGGATAAATTCCATAATCCTATAAGCCTGAACTTCTTTGTGTACTCAATAGGGATGATATCTTTTGGATAAAGAGCTTGAGTTCAAATCCGTATTTCACTGCTGACTAAGATACCTCTGTCAATTCACTTACCTGAAAAACTGTCTGAAAATTAGAATAAAAATAGTTCCTAACTAATAGTGTTGTTGTGAAGATTAAAGAGGATAAATCCTTTGTAAATGTCTAGTCTCATAATTGAGCAATGCTCAATGAAAATTATCTGTCAGTAACGATGGTGGTAGTACTTATACTATTCAGAATCCAGTACTTGATATATTCATGGCCATGGAGGTTTATTTTTACTTACTACATTTTAGTCAAAGTATATTAATTGAGTCCATAAGAGATAGATTTGACCTTTATAGATAGAAGAGTGGTCCTATACTTCAATCACATGTGAAATTTAGCATATTATTTTAAAACTCTGTATTGGATAACAGAAAAAGAACAGGGAAATTTGGCATAAAAACTCCATCCTGAAAGCAAATATGGATTATTTAAAGTAAATTATTCTTTCTAGGAAGACCAGTAAAAATAGTTTTGATTGAAATTAAAAATTGTAGCTCCTGTGAATAATAGCCTATCGAGAGGTCCACCAGCAAGCGAAATCTTTTTGATCGTCTACTCTAGGTGCAGGGTTCTAAAAAAGACATGGACTTATTGGGAAAGGTCAGTTGGCTATACTAGTTAGAGAGAAGGTCATATCTTAAAATGTCATTCCTTCCATCTATTCATAAACAAACAGATAGTGATCTTTCAGCAGAGATCAGTAAGACCTCCAAAAAAATCTGGACTTTCTAATGTACACTAGCTTCCCTTTATGACATTATCTCTACAAACTTTGATTTTATATAACCTGTATTCCTGTCAGACTGGCCTTGTTGCTCATTCTCTCACAGGTCCCATTTCACATTTATTTGCATACTTTTGCTAGCAATTAGTTCTTTAGACCTTAACATTTCCCCTCCATTTCCTCTTGTTAAAATCCTATTTATTCTTTTTTTTTTTTTTTTTTTTTGCATTGTAGCTGGTTTACAGATTTCTGTCAGATTTTCCAACTGCACCATGTGGTGACCCGATTACATGTACATATATGGATCTGTCACATGTAATTAGATATAGTTCCCCGTGCATTACAGTTGGAGCTCCTTGCTATTCCATCATTAAAGCACTAGTTATCCCCATTCCGGCCCACCCCTCCCCCACCCCTCCCCCGCCCCCTTGGCAACCACAGGTCTGTTCCCCAAGTTCGTGATTTTCTTTTCTGTTGAGATGTTCATTTGTGCAGTGTTTTAGACTCCAGTTATAAGAGATTTAATATGACATCTGTCTTTCTCCTTCTGACTTTCTTCACTCGTTATTAGGGTCTCTAATTCCATCCTTGTTGCTGCAAATGACATT
>PVHT020000886.1:2557568-2592065 GCA_004024745.2 Catagonus wagneri | reverse complement strand
GATTATCTCAATAGATGCAGAAAAAGCATTTGACAAAGTCCAACATCCATTCATGATCAAAACTCTTACCAAAGTGGGAATACAGGGAACATTCCTTAACATAATAAAGGCCATATATGAAAAACCCACGGCAAGCATAATACTCAATGGAGAAAAGCTGAAAGCCTTCCCACTAAAGTCTGGAACAAGACAAGGATGTGCACTCTCGCCACTGTTATTCAACATAGTATTAGAAGTCCTAGCTACAGCAATCAGACAAACAGAAGAAATAAAAGGCATCCAAATAGGAAGAGAAGAGGTAAAAGTGTCACTGTATGCAGATGACATGATACTATGTATAGAAAATCCCAAAGACTCAACTCCAAAGTTACTTGAACTGATCAACAAATTCAGCAAGTAGCAGGATATAAGGTTAATCTTCAGAAATCAATCGCATTTCTATATACTAACGATGAAATAGTAGAAAAAGAATACCCAAATATTTTACCTTTTAAAACAGCACCCCAAAAAAATCAAATACCTGGGAACAAATCTGACCAAGGAGGTGAAAGACTTATATGAAGAGAACTACAAAACATTAATCAAGGAGATCAAAGAAGATACAAAGAAATGGAAAGATATTCCATGCTCATGGGCCGGAAAAATTAATATTGTAAAAATAGCGATACTACCCAAAGCAATCTACAGATTCAATGCAATCCCTATAAAATCCTATTTATTCTTATAGTCCTAAATCAATGCAAAGGATTTCCCCCAATACTTCTCATATGTTGATGCTCTCCTTCTTTGTAAATATTTATTGCACTTGGTTTTTGTCATAGGTATCTATACATAGTTACTATTAAGAAGTAATTATGTATGTTAATTGACATCAACGTACTTAATGTTAAGAATAATATTAAGTACATTCTCTGTGTGTACATATCTGTGCTATCAAGCTCCTGGAGAGAGGAATTTCTATTAAAATATTTGGATTCCTCAGCTAATAGGAATTTATACATAGGAATTTAATTAATGTCTGAAGAAGCAAGTGTTATGGGTTCTGTGCTGTACCACCACAGATCTCTCCTCAGTACTGAAAGATTTCTTTTACTATTTGGTCACAAGATTGTCTAGCCACAAGCTTTTAGCCTTTGTGGGAAATGCCTTAGCTGAGATGGCATTCCTTTAGGGTTATTTCCACATCCAGTGACTGGTCAGCATGGGAATAGAAAGGCACAACCCCTTTTCCCCACTCGGGATAACTCTCCTAGGCCATTGTGTCCTCAGATATCCCTGAGGGTTGGCCAGAGCCTTCTGATGGCATCACAGCTTCAGCTATAGCTCTGCCCATCACTTTTCCCTCTCCTGTGCACCCCAAGGTGGGTGCCCTAGTAAATCTCCCATACTCACATCTTCATTTCACAGTCAACTTTCTAGGGGACCAAAACCTATGGCAGCCTAGAAGAATGGCTGCAAACTAAAAAGTACGTTTTTATGTTAGGCTATTTTTCAGGCTTTTTGAATCATATCCGCTCTTAAGCAATGAAATACTGAGCTTAATTTGTTCTGAAAAAAATATATAGATAGCTATGACTACACTTGATCACAAAGTTCTAGATCATCAAGTTTTGTTGTGACCAACATTCATTAAAAAGACAGGTTATTACACTAATAGGATGCAATTGTCCTTAGGTATTCACAATGCTACGCAATTGGTTATATGGAGGAGTGGCTAAATTGTCTTTGTTAATTAAATCCATTATACAGCCACTACCCCTGAACCTCATTTTCATGTATTGAATTAATTCCCATTTTAACTTTATCTTATATTGGACGCAGTTTTTTTTTTTTTTTCAAATGTTAATCACTACAGACTTCAGTGAGAAAAATAAAAAGGTTTTTTAGAATCTGTTTTCTGTTTTCTGCTGTAATGTATTCATGCTAAAGAAAATCATTATTTTTGAGATTTTGTATTATAAATTGTGATTATTTTTGTGTGTATTTTTAAATAGGCTACTACTTATTAAAATAGGAAAGTAACAACCACCTATATATGCTGTTTCACTGTATTTTCAGATTCTGACTCTGTGCTCTGGTTTCTTCATAGTTCTATTTAGGCAGACATAAGAACTAGTAATTGAATAGTTTAAGAGACAGTATTCATGATGCTAGTAGACAGTTCACATGTAGTCTAGCCCATAATCTCAAGGGTTATTGATGTCAAAAGTGACCAAATATTTTGTGTTTAAGTGCCACTACTAAAGTGAAGACTTCAGAGAGTCTGTCATGCTGCATATCTTGACCCTTATTCCATGTCAGTGGTCCTGGAGTGCAGGGGTCACTGTGTGTCCATGTGCTTTGATGGCAACTGCAGGGCTCACGGGAAAGGTCTTATGAAATATGAATAGACTAACTCCTCCACTCTGTATTTTCTCCTCCTTCTCTTCTCTCTATCAAGAATGCACAGCTGGTGAGGAAAGATCAAATATGACTAGGAACTGAAATCAGCCACTTCCTTAGCCAAGGGTTCTAAGAAAGGTATCATGACATTGAAATCAAGAAAACACCACATTCTTGACTTTTACTTGAAAAAAGAAAATAAAATTTAAACCTTCTTCACAACAAATTCAGAGTTTTAACTATGCTTTTATGGTCAGTTCAGGCTGAGATTAAGACTAATCTCTTTCTCATTAAAAATATTAAAGCCATGTTATTGTGAGTATAGATGAGTATCTTACTTTTCTTCTAAGTGTAGTGAGCTTTAATGTAGCTTCAAATGAATACTCCTTTAAATGCTTAAAGAATCTTTAATCTTTCACTTTATCCTAATTCAGTTTTCTTGTTAAAAATATTTTATTATGTCTTCTATTTTAGAAATTTGGTTTATCAAAATTGACTTAATTATTTATCTGTTTAAATTTTCATAACTCAACTTCAGAAGATAAAATATGAAATCATAAATCATAGTGATTTTCTACCTGTGTGATATTTCCCTCAAAAGCTCATATGCAAGTTCTCTATTTTTTTCTCATAGTAATACACCCACTGCCTTGAGATCCATTCATATTTGCTGAATGAATGAAGACTTTCTAAAGAAATAGACAAGGCAGAGGATACTTAAATTGTGATGTATTTAGATATGATGGCTATTTATGTCCTGATACCTTTGGGTCTTTTTTAAGCAAGAGTAACGCTAGGGGATTCTCTCCAGTCTGAGAGATCTTGCTGTTCTCTATTTCTTCCCAATTCTGACCAATATATTACTCTGTCTCCATGTCTTCTCACACACTATTTCCCTCTTCTAACGAGTGATACTAAGTTCCCTACACACTACTGAGGTGTTGAATTATATAAATATGGGCTAGTGGGTGTTAGTAGCTAAAAAATGCTATCAGTAGGCTTTGAATGGATATGAAACTATAAATGCTATTTTCCCTCTTAAATCTAGATAGGCTGCAGGAAAACATCAGCCTTTATTTTTGCTATTGTAACAATCTATAATCTATAGTGAATGAGGTAAATTTTTTTGCATTTTTTTTTTTTTTTTAGGGCCACACCTCTAGTACATGGAAGTTCCCAGGCTAGCAGTCGGATCAGAGTTTCAGCCGCTGGCCTATGCCACAGCCACAGCAACATGGGATCCAAGCTGTGTCTGTGACCTAAACCACAACTCACTGTAACACCAGTTCCTTAAGCCACTGAGCAAGGCCAGGGATTGAACCCGCATTTTCATCTATGCTGGTCAGACGCTTAAGTTGCTGAGCCGCAGTAGAAACTCCTAGAGTGAACTTTATACATATATTTTATTCATGTGTTTAACAAGAGTTTTATATATTATTTTAAGTTCTAATCATTGTTGTTCTAAGTTTACAATTAATATTAGAAGAAAGAGATGAGAATTACACAAGGGAGTTAACCGTAAGGTTTTTGAAGGTATAATTTTTCAAGAGAGGGAGCAGAAAATGCAAAGACCCTGAAGAAGGAACATGCTTACCCTTGTTTAAGGACTAGAAAGTGGGGGTCATAACACAGTGAGAGAGGCAAAAAGTTGGTAAATGGTACCAAATTACAAGGGACTTTAATTTTTCTTTAACTTTGTATTTCACTCTGAGTGAGATTAGAAATCATTTTGGGTTCTGAACAGAAAGACAAAATTTCATTTAAAATTTTAAAGAATCACTCTTGTTGCTAACTGAAGAATGGAATGTAAGAGACAGTAAAATTCATATTGGTCTTATCAAAGAAGATTAGAAGCAGGAAGTCTACCATGGTAGGGTGGACACATCAGGGTACCAGGCTTCTTAGAAATTTCTACTCCCATATCCTCTGTAGATGGCATCACCTCATAATCCAGGATGGGTGCTTGTGCTCCAGCCCTTTCATGCATATACTAGACTTTTCTTTAAAGATTATCCCTAGCATTTACACCTGACAGTTCATCACTACATCATTGGTCAAAATTGAGTCCCATGTTCTTGCCTAGCTGCAGGGAGGTTAGAAAATATATTTGCTTTCATTTGCTTGGTCAAAATTTTTAAAAAACAAATGAACAAAATTTTTTAGTTGTTCTTTTACTGAATGATTAGGGAAGCATCTGAAAACATTGACAACCAATACTAGAGGGTTTCTATTTAAATAACTGAAGCTCAAGCTCAGTATTGTAGAATTTGGTCTTTGGAAGTTAGTTAAGCGTATGTATAGTCCAGTGCTACCAAATTTAGAGTACAGGTCCTCTTTTATCCTTCTGTATCAGCTCACATTTTCTTGCCAGTCCTACCATGCCATGCACATCATTGTCACAAATTCTAGGGTCTCATACACTTCTTCAGATGAGCCTTATATAGCCACAAATTAAATCATTATACCTCGTATTACCCTCTAATTAGTATCTTTTTTTTCTGTACATAATTTAACACAATTTGTGTTTTGGTACATGTAGAAGTATTTTGTTAATATCTGTCTCTCTTACTCATCTCTAAAAGATATGAATGGGATCCATATCTTCTTTGCCCATCATTATATTCTTGAGTGCTAGCACGATGCCTTACATGAAAATGTTTATTAGACATTTTTTGAGTAAATGAACATCTAAATAAATGAATTCATGTAGTAATTGTAATAGAAATTGAGCCAAAGGAATTGGATCTAAAGATCTTAATGTTAAAGCCCTGAAGACTGGAAATTCCCTGGAATAATTTTAATAAATATATCAAATATAGTAGAAGAGTGTGTGCATAATACCTGTTGCTTGTGTTTGTAATGACCATCATGCTCTTATTATCTCTTTATAACACTTCTTAAACATTTGTGACATGGAAAGCTACAAAGTAAGAAGCAAAATTTATTATTATTTCATCAACCTAGATAGTAACTTTTATACTATTTAGAAATAATGAAATAGTCTTCTGAAAAAAATTACCTGCTATACTTACAATCTTATAATAGTTTTCTTATGATATTAAGTTTATATAGTGAACTAAGATAAAAATACAGTGTCAGGCATACATATATAAGCCTTTGTTAGAGGTTTAGGAAGTTATAGAATACTGGGCACTAATTTCAAAGAAATGTCACAAACATAAAAGAAAGTTACTTGGACAAATTTAAGCATTATTTTTCATTAAAAATAAATATCCAGGCTCATTGTTACATGCATTGTTGTAAATACCTGTTATGGGTAAGAATAAACAAAATGCATTTGGAAGTTTTCCTTGATATTTAAGGACCACTGCTACTGTTTAACGATGCAGAGATTTTCTGGTGTGTGAAACAGTGTTTTTTTGTAGTCCTGTCAACCGTGTAGATAGTTGATAGTTTCTCACAGTCAGCCTGACACTTTAAGGTAGGGGTTTACTGTAGCATACAAGAAAATGTGACCTGTGATACAGCCGAATGACTGCTAAAATATGAAAAAAATTCTCAGCTCTTTATGGGTCCTAATGTAATGAAAAAGTACATTTTAGTAGTTGTGAAAGGATCTAGATAGAAAGACTGGTACTCTCACTTTATCCACCTCAGCTCTTAGCACAGATAGGCATCCCCTGATTATTATCATCCCTTGTAGTGGAAGCTCAAGGGATGTACAAGATTACTTTATTTTCAATTTCATCTTGGCCCTCTCTGTTTGATCCTTGCCTGTCTGCTAAGATTTAAATTCAGTGGGATTCAAGAGAGAACTTTTATTTTCCTATGCATTTCTGTAGATACTGACCTAGAAAGAGACTGTTATATGCATAAGTTATCCCATCTGCATACTGATTCTCTCTCACTGAAAGCTTGAGGAACATTTGACTGGTGAGCTCCAGGAGCCAGGTTTCATTGCCTATTGTCAATGCAGGTAATCCTCTGATATAGAGGTACATTTTCCTGGAAAAGCTATTGTAAATTGAAATAACATTAGTCAAATTAAATTTTCTCATGAAAAAAAAAGTCACAAAGATTATTTTTGAGGATCTGATAGTCAAACTCTTACAGATAAGAAGACACTTTCACTGAGGATTGGAACTCTCAACAAATTAATCGAATGGGATGTTCAGTACAAGTTCTTCTAAAAGTCAAATACAGAATTTAAAGAATAATGCACTGCTAATCATAGAAAAGTGTATTCAGCATGATTAAAATGATCATTGTGTACTAAATACATGATTTCATATATTGCAATATTTCTTAATAGTTGCTGACTCTAAAGTCATAACGATATCTTCCATCATAAGTGACATCTATTGTGTTAAAAACACTTATTTCACACGTGGCTTTAGGTATAGAATATGAGCTGAGAGTTAAGTAAGATAGAACTGGGTTTGCATCTCAGTTCTATAAACGTTAGTTGATGAGACCTAGGTTGTTTAAGTCTGATTGCTAATTTTACCCAATATTCATTCTCTTACTCTTGTTTGGAAATCATTCAGCTTCCCTTGGACCTAGCAAAATCATATGACTAAGTTATCACCAATGAGGTTTGAGAAGGTGTGATGGAAGCACATTCTGGATCTCAACCCTAAAGTACCTCCTTGCCTTTCACTGCTCTTATACTTTCCAGTGGGCTGAAATGTGGACATTGCGATAAAGAGCTCACTTCAGCCATACCAATAAAGGTAACACTCCAAGGATGACAGAACCACTAGATAGAAAGAGTAGGGGCCCCTGATAATCTTGTGGAAAAAAGTTGCAGTCCTTACCTGACTTTAGCTCTGGAATGAGAAACTTCCATCTTATTCAAACCATTGCATGTTTGTGTCTCATTATTACAGCAACTTGACCTATAGTAGGTGATGACTTTGAGGAAGGAACTGAACTCCCCAAAGCTTAAGTTTCATAATCCATAAATTTCAGATAATTACAGTACCAATTCATAAAGTTATTTTGAAGATAAAATAGTTACTGTATAAAAAGCATTTAAAATTGCAGCTTGTGAAAAATTCATATTCAATAATTGGTAGCTATGTTTATGTTTATTGTTTGATGTATTAATTTAGCTGTTATTTGTATACTCTAAAAAACTGCGAAGTGAAATATTTTTACTACTTATCGATAATAAGAATGAGCAATTCTGAAAAAAATAATGGTTGAAAATAACACATTTAATTTCAATGCCAAGAAGTCAAATCATTTTTTTTTTATTTTTAAGTCTAAATTATTTTCAAGAAAGTTCCTGCAATAAATGTTTGGGTTTTTTGAGAAACTGTACACATACTTGCTTTGTTAGTATAGTATTGTGTGCCAGTGTGCATAGGTGTATTTTGCATTACAAATTTCCCTCCAGCACATCAAATTCACAAGGATTCCTCCACCTTTGAAAAAATATTTCTTTTGGTTTGTAGCACTGCCATTCCATCAGGACTGATAGTTATATGTACCCTTGATGCCACATGATTATTCTAAACTATGGCTCCCATTTAACACTTCACTGTCTTTTACAAAATAAAAATTTCCATTGTTTCCCCTTGAATGCAAAATATTTTCCAAATTCCTTAACATAGCATTGAAAATACTTTTCTGTTTAGCAACTAATCAGTTATAAGTGAGCATTTATTCTGCTCTGATTTTTTCCTAGTACATTACATATATCATGGCCATTTTTTTTGTATTCATAAGCATCTCTATTCTTTACCTTATGCCGCATTTCATTTTCAAGCTATGTTTTAGAACAGTACTCTTGACAGATAGTACACGAAAAGAGCATTCTGTTATCAAGAAAAACTATGGACTATTGTGGATTATATTCCCTTTTTTGAGATATCCAACATACATTAGCTATAAAGTCTCTGAATAGTTCTAAAAAAATAGCATATTTTGTTTTATCCTAGTTTCCTCAAACATGTTACCGAGATATATTCTTTACAAAGAACCTATTAATCTCTAAGAACTGTTTTTGTGGATTCTACTTTGGGATACCTTTGCCCCAAAGATTGCATTCCCTAGATTCACAGAAAGTACTGTTACCCCTCCCTCATCACCACAGACACAATCACTCCCTCTTCTCTGTGCTGCTAGAGAACTTACTTTGTTGTACTTCCAACACTCTGCCTTATATTTAAAATTCTTGTGGATGTGTCACTCCCTATGTATGTTGTGAGTTCATTTAGTCTAACCATGTGTTTTCTTCTTGCTATCACTCTAAATATGAAGTAAAGCATATGTGGTGAGTAATTAGTAACTGTATTAGTAACTGTTTTCTGAATGTCATTCTTTTTGAGTGGAAACAATGTTTTATGAAGAAAAAACATATTAAGAATTAACTAAATATGTGCTGTCTTTTAAATGGTCTAAGTTGTTGCTTGTCCACACACTTCCTCCATTGGTTATAATTTTTATGGAGCTTTATTAGATTCTCCATTTGCATGATTCAGTTTCAGAGAATGGAATCCACTGAACTATTTTAAATAGAAAGGGATTTGGAGCAGGTAATTAAATTCCTCTATAGGGCTGAAGAAACAAATTCTAGATTGAGCTGTTAAGAATGAATAACAAAGTTACCCCACTAAACTGAGCTACCCAAGAGAGCTAATTCCTCTTCTTTGATTGAGAACCACTCAATAGGATCACAATCCACATACATCCCTAGTCAGGGAGCTATTACACTCAAGAGACTGCTACCCTTACTACTGCTGGATTCAGAACTGTATGAGACTTAATTCAGAAGTTACAAATCTTCAGTCTGCCATGTCTAGTCCCGTCTTACCTACAAAAATGATGATGGAACAATGGAATCTTAGTTAATGCTACTAAAGAAAAAAAATAGGTGCTTTCATAAGCATGACTGCAAGTAAAAAAATTGCAGCCTCTGCCTCACTTTGTTCTTCCAAACCTTCTTTGTTTCTGATTGGCAGAATGTAACTATTATATCTAAAAACCTAGCAGCATGGGAGTTACTGTACAGATGGACACACAGAAGAAAGGTCAAATTGTTGTTGGAGCAGTCCAGTGACTACCAGCACTAACTGGAAGTGTCACTGTCTTTCACAGGCAATATGATCCCGTGTTCTAATACTTTTTCACCTTTCAGTTTACCCCTCTGTACTTGATTTTCTGTTTCCTCCTTTTTCTCCCTGTACTCAGTGTAGCTTGAGTCAACAGTGAAAACTCTACCTCCACCTATATAAAGGCATTTTATACAACAAAGTGAGAGAAGCAGTGGAATGCTTTACCTAATTGTCACATTATAGGTGAACTAAGAGCATTTCATGAAAGTATAACATTATCTTCACCACCATATTGGATTTATTCATAAGCAATACCCTATTTTTTCCCATTACTTTTGTAGATATTCATCTCATTTTACTAAGAACAAAACCGAGGCACTCTGAAAAATTATTTATCAAAGATCATATATCCTGTTATTGTGGGGCCCATGATCTCTACATAATACTGTGTAGTCAAAGATTGCCTGCAATTTGAAGCAAACTGAACTCCATTTTCTTACATTTCACCTGGAAAATAAAAGTAGAGCATTTAAATTATAGCACAGTGTGCAGAAGCCCATATTGCTGTGTCTATCATGGGATCTGTTTTATGGTGAGCAGCATAGTATCACTGATGCATACACATCAATTCATACCTTATTGAAAGGTGATGCTAGGTTCCCTGAACCTCAGCATCCACTGCAGCTGTTGCTTTAGTCTCCGAGGCTTCATATTGTTGGTTAATTTACATGCTCTGTCAAGTCATACCAGAAAAATCACCTTCTCATTAGTTCAGCACAAAGAAAGTTTATATGATCTGCAAGCTGAATATTCCCTCATTTTATACACTTGTGTCACCTTAACTTGTTAAATATCCATTCTATATGATAAAAATCTAATCAAATGAAACGACTGCCAGTACAATCTGTAACATTATGATGTTACTTCCATATATTTCTGAATTATACTAAATACCAGTAAATATGGACATTGAACAGTGGATATTTAACTGCCTTGTAATTCCCTTTGAAATACCATTTCAGGGCCAGCTGAAAGAAAACCATAGCAGAAATGTCTTTTGAGACATCAAATACATTTTTACAGATTATATTATAGGTCCCTAGGTTACTAAGATTTGGAAATCATTTACCAAGCCTATTTATATCTTTTCACTTTATTGTATTTTACTTAAGGACACCATGCTCATAAGGTAGTGACTCTATTATAAGTATTATCACTAAAATGTCACAAAAATAAACATCTCTTTAAACCAGTCTGAGCTTTCGTTGAGAAGACCAGTCTTCCCTGCTAAGGCTGTGGAAAATTTTCTAAATCCCTCACGATCAGAATTATCCCACTCTGTGTTACATTTTGGTAAACCCTGAGTTGTCATTAGACTCAGAATTACTGAAATCCCTTCTTCAAATTACTCAGAATTTTTAGGAATTCCTACAATTGTAGTTCTCAGATTTCAGTGTGAATTCTGATTGTGTATCCTGGGGTGGCATTCAAGAACCTGTTTTTAATAATACCTTCAAGTGATTATTTTGCAGGAGATTTATAGATTCATACTTTGATCATTTCTTTAGAAGCAAAGGTTTAGCCAAGAAAAAAAATCCCCAGGACTCAGAAAAATTACCAAGTTTGTGCAGAATAAATCAAGCCTCAGATTAATCATCTGTAAATGAGAGAGAAAATTCTATATATCCACCTTTCCAGAGGTCTGTGCCTGAAGAGAACATCCTGACATACCAAACTTATGATGCAAAGTCATCCTAGAATCCATCCTAATTATAACTAAAAACTTTTTTTTTTTTTTTTCCTATTTGTCCTTGAGAAGGACTTGAGCCTTTTTAGTGTATCATGGGTCCAGTATAATGCCCTTTGACTTTTGTTTCTGCAACCCAAATTTACCTGGCATACAGCTAGCAGCAAAATACTACCTGGCAGGGTTCTGATAACTTTCATTCTTTTCTGTAACTTGCATTTTTTTTCACATTAAAATCTTGGACCAGTAAAGGAGTTTAGTTTAATTGTCAGATTAATCACTGGTCTCAACACATGGTGTCCTCTGTCAGAGCTGTCAGCCTCCAGACTGTTTCTTTCCTGTGTCCAGGTTCAGAAAGTGATTGATGTCCACTATAAAAAAAAAAAAAAAAAAAAAAAAAACAGAATTCATTATTTAAAGTTACTAGTGTCATTGGGCACAAAGGATATTTGTTAATGTATGCACTATGTTTAAGAAATGAGTAACAAGTAAATTGTCATACTGAAAATTAAGAAAATTAATCTCTGAAATGCTGTAGGACTGCCATATAATCCCGTAAAAATTGTAGTATGTTTTTATAATCTCAGATTAAAGTTTTTATTTCTTTTAGGTTGCCTGAGGTAAAAGTAACTGGTATGTGAGTGCCTGTTTTTAATATTTTTATCACCAAAAAAATTAGCTCTCCAAATGTGTTTTAAGAGTACCGGAGTTCAGTCGTGGTACAGTGGAAACAAATCTGACTAGGAACCATGAGGTTGCAGGTTCAATCCTTGGGCTCAGTCAGTGGGTTAAGGATCTGGCATTGACGTGAGCCGTGGTGTAGGTTGCCAACATGGCTTCAATCTGATATTGTTGTGACTGTGGCGAAGGTTGGCAGCTATCGCTCCAATTGGACCCCTAGCCTGGGAACGTCCTTATGCAAAGGGTGCGGCCCAAAAAGCCAAAAAAAGAAAAAGAAAAATGAAAAAGGTACTATGTGTGATGTAGACTCTAAATTAAATAAATTCTGTGAAATCCTGCATCCTCTTAGTCTGACAAGATGTCGAAATGCTGATACAGGAAGACTGATCACTGTATTATATGTTTTAGGTCAAGTCATGAGCCCCAGAGATATGGTACTATCTGGTGTTTTTTGCTCGTATTACCAGAAAAGAACTAAAGACAGTTTATCTGGGTCCTGTAGAATTTAATTATGGAAGAAATCCAGGAAAAAATAATAAGTGAAGTGATCTCAAATTCTGAGTGGGAAATTGTGTGTGAAACAATTTCATCACATAATTAAGAAAATGTTTGCAATAAGTAAAAGTTTAGCTCAACCAACAACTGTTAAAAAATTGAATAGATTGCTTAGTGTGGAAGTGAATAGTTCACCCACTGAAGTGTTTATGTAAAGACTAGGTAAGTTTCTATCAGAGATACTGAAAAAAAATCCCTGCTTTGCATGGGAGAATTAAAACTGTGTTGAAATATTTTTCACTTCTGAGGTTCTATGGTTCTAAAAACTTACCACATTTGCCAATACTCTCTTGACCTTATTTCTTTAATTGTTAACTAGATATTTAAAAAAAAATGCTAAATACTTAATCTTTTTCTATCCCATTGCCTAAGTTCAGATACTCATTGTGTTTTATTTTTTACTAGTGTGAGAACCTCAAATCAGTCACCATATCTCCAGGTTTTTATCATTCAAGTCCAAGTCTGCTTAAATTTGGTCAGTGTCTCTTGATGTTGAAGAGGGAAATATTATATGTGATTAGCACAATATTCAAGTACTGATACTACTTTTCTTGTTAGCCTCACCTCCTAATGAATCGCTCTTTAAAGGGCACTTTATGGACTGAATTGTGCCCTCCAAAATTCGTATGTTGAAGCCCCAAGCCAAAATGTGACCATATTTGGAATAAGGCTTTATAAAGGTAGTTAAGGTTAAATGAGATAATAAGGGTGGGACTTCTCATAGGAACTGGTGTTCTTATGAGAAGAGGAAGGGTAAGCCGGGATGTATATGCACAGAGAAAAGGCCATGTGAGGACATTGTAAGTAGGTGTCCACCTGCAAGCCATGGAGAGAGGCTTCAGGAGAGACCAAACCTGCTGATATGTTGATCGTGGACTTTGAGCTTCCAGAACTGTGGGAAAATTAACTTTTGTTGTTGAAACCACAGAATCTGTGATACTTTGTTATGGCAGCCCTAGGAGACTGATACAAACAGCCTGTTTTATATTCTCTCTACGAATGTTGAGAGGCATTTTTTTGTTGTCACAACTCCAGGGATGCTACTGATATCTGTTGGGTGAGTTAAGAGATTCTATTAAACATCCTAGGATGCCTAGGACAGCCCACATATTATTCTATCTCAAATGCCTCCCTTTTACTCCACACCTGTATCCTACTGTTGAATTAGAACATTTCACTCATGATCTCTTCTCAATGAAAAGTTCTTCATTACCTCAAAAAAAAAAAAAACGTTGCTTCACACTTCTATATTCACTGCTGTTTTACGTTTTAATAAAATCTATTTCATTTTGTACAGTGAAATTTCAGTATTATTTGTCTGCCAATGCCTTCTATTCACAGTGTCTGTGAATTTATTGGTAGTATGTTTTCACGCATTGTTAATCCTTCTATCCCTTATATCGTTCAAGGGAATTTCTGTTATTTAATTTAGTATTTTCCTAACTGTCCTGAACCTAATTATTAGTTAGGCACATTGTTAAAGACTGAGATACCTAGTTCTCTGTCATGGACATTCTGATTTAGTAGGTTCAGGGGATGAACCTAGGTTGAGTAGGTTCAAGGGGTGAACTAGGACAGTGTATTTTTAATGAGGATTTCAAGCAATTGCAACAAACTGGCAAGTTTAAAAGGCAAGAGGTTTTTTTTTTTTTAATTCTGATGTTCTAAATGGTGTGTGTGCCTGATATAGCTAATAGATTAGTTATATAAGTAAATGCACCATCTGACAGATTTGACAATCATAATTTTATAAAATTATGGAATGTTTGAGCTATATAATTTTAGTTGACAAATATGAAAATTGCAACATTGAGAATTTCAGACTTAATTACAGTTACAAAATTTTAAAGGCCATCTCCCATCTGGTGCTTATTAAAGGTTTTTATGTGAAGACATTATCACAATATCATGGAAATTTAAAGATAGATATATCTTAAAGATAATCTATTCTTTAGTTCCTGTTGTGGCTCAGTGGTTAATGAATCCGACTAGGAACCATGAGGTTGCAGGTTCAAAACCTGGCTTTTCTCAGTGGATTAACGATCTGGCGTTGCCGTGAGCTGTGGTGTAGGTTGCAGACGGCTCGGACCCCGCATTGATGTGGCTGCGGTGTAGGCCAGTGGCTACAGCTCCGATTGTAGACCCCTAGCCTGGGAACTTCCACATGCCATGGGTGCGGCCCCCAAAATGACAAAAAGAAAAAAACAATAAAGATAATGTATTCTAATAAAGGTAGATGATCTATTAAAGATTATTTTAGATATAATCTATTCTAATCACTTTGTACGAAATCATAATCCTCAGTGAATTAACCAGTTATCCAGCTCATAAATGTAATACCTGAACTAGGACTCTTACCTTTCTTTTCTATTGATTTCTCCAATAATTATTTTAGTTCATTCACTGGAAATGCTTATTTTATTATATGTGTAAAGTGTAAGTGAATATCAAAAAATTAAAATGTTCCCTTACCTTAATATGAAGGTAGAGGTAGAGGTGCTTGAGAAAAACTATAGTAACATTTCTATTGGATTAAAAAAGAACATTCTACTTTTTACTAAAAATTAAAAATAATATGTGAGTGTGTGTGTGCATCTTAATATCCTTTTTTGGAATGAAGTCAATGTTGGAGATTAGGTGACATTTGGATGTCTCAATTAATTGACACAAGCCAAGTTTTTAAGCTGAAATACGTTGCCTTCATTATCTTTCATTTTCATATAATCTTTATATTTAGCTAACATTTTGAGTATAAATGGATATGTCCTATTTTTCTTTGTTATACTCTATTTCAGTTGGGAAGAATTCATATGTTACTAACAGAAATTCAACTATAAGAGCTTAAATATTGAAGAGTTTGTTCTCTTGCATTTAAAAAGTACCTAGCAGTAAGTAATCCCAAAGTGACAAAAGTATCAGGAAACATGTATCATAATCCACTCTGCCATCCTTAATACATGGCTTCCATTGTCAAGGTTGAAGATGGCCTGGACTTCCAGCTATGACATCATTTTAAAAGGCAAATAAGCACCTGGAAAAGGCCAAAGGGTGTCTGCCAGATATCTTCCCTCTTTTAATGAGGTCTCCAATAAGCACCATAATAATATCTACTTATATCTCACTGGTCACTCCTGGTACTAAGGGAGGCTGAAAAATTTAGATTTTTTGGTGAAGACATTGTCATCTTTACTAAAATCAGGGTGGTTTTGCTACTCTGTAGGAGAAAATAATACTGGCTAATCAGCCATTAGTCTTTGTCAATCTGTTCTGTAATATTTTTGCTTCTCTTTAGCTGTAGTCATTTTTCGTTAAGGGAACATGTACATGAGATGTATCTTGTAATAATTAAAGTGTTGTGATCTTTGGTTACATGATGCACTTTTTTTTGTTTTTTCTTTCTCTTTTCATTTTAGGGCCGCATCTGCAGCATATGAAGTTCCCAGGCTAGGGTTCAAGTTGGAGCTGCAGCTGCCTGCCTACGCCATGGCCACAGCAACACCAGATCCAAGCCACATTTGCAACACATACTGCAGTGTCATCATTCTTTTCTAAGGGCATTCATAAATAACTAGTATACCTATTTGTGAGGATTTTTTTTTCACTTAAACAACGGGAACAAACATCTTTTTAACCATGACTATCATACTAATCTAATAATTGAGATATTCTCAAATAAGTAAGTATGCATAATTAATTGAAGTTATCAAACACTACATATCTGAAATCAATATTGATATAACTTTATGAGTTATTTCTTGTTTTAATAAATTTAATTATTTTAAAGTTCAAAGACATGAAAGTCTTCAAAGTGATTGAGTCACATTAAATATTTTAGCATAACATTATAAAATAAATGATGTTGTAAATATTGTCTGTATCATGACTTCCCAAACACACAATTATCTTTCTGCACTCTTGTTTTGTTAGAATATTGAAATAAATTTTTCGTGTATATTTCACTGTTTACTATTTTACTGTTGGGTTTCTGTTCTTCAAATGTTAACTTCTACATTATCAACAGTATATTAGGAAGGAGTCCTTGAGGTATTTTGTATGTTCTATGTATTGATCTAAGTACTTTTTATATATTTTTCATATTATAATTTCATATATGCTGCAAGGGCGTATGTAAAATTAATTGAGCCGTATACTTGATATGTACATTTTATAGTTGTATATCTCAGTAAGATTTTAAAATATACATGAGGAGTTTTTTTTGTGTACTATGATTTTTTTCTGTTATAAAACATGATATATTGTTATTGGTAATTTTCAATTTTAAGGATAAGGACTTTTCTGTAATTCTGGTATCTTTAATGCTTAGTACAGTATCTAAATATAGTGGAAGCTTTATAAATCTAAATATAATGGAAGTTTATGGATTGAATAAGTGAAGAATTCATTGAAACAGAAATGTTGTACTCCTCTTTTTTATCATGAATTTACAGATCTATAATTGACAATAATGATAAATCATATTCAAACCCAGTCGATGCCTTCAGAGGGCTCACATTTTTACTGTTATTTGTGTAAAGCCATCACTTTTTTCTTAGTAAATATTTTCTTCAGGAATTTGGGTATTATTGATAGTTTAAGAACTCAATATTTGTTAGAATGTTACTTTTGAAATAATATTTTTGCTAGCATTCATTCACTTAGGGCCTTTATTATATTATTATCATTCATTTAAACCTGAAAAAGCTTTGCTTTGAAAAATAATTTTACAAAATCAAGACTATGGAAAACAACACCTATTTATGTGTTTGTTGATATTTTTACCTCATACATTTGTTTTCATAAATAATTACTCATCATCTGTTTTCACTTAGCTCATCTATAAACTTACCATCTAATATTTGCAAAAGGGTTTCACAAATTCCCTTATTATTGTCTATACATATTGCCCTTAGTAGAACCCCTAACAATTCTACTCAGAGTTATTGTACTTTTCAATAATAATTTGAAGAATTAATTACTTGTTTTTTACGCCTGTGTGAGTACGTAGCATTATCTTGGGGTAGACCAGGAAAAGACACAGTTACAAACTATGGAGAGAAGTATGCACTGTATGTAATGAAAGGGTAAAATGAAAAATGAGAAAGTTGATGGCCTGGAGAGTTGAAAGTAGGAATGTTCAAGGATGAGGAAGTGGTTTTGTATAGTTTCAGATCATCTTTAAACAGAATGTGGATTAGTACTGAAAGGAGTAAAAGAGGGCTATTTAATTTCAAGGTGTTATTTTTTGGTAGAATTGAAAATGATATATATTTTCCAAGGTTGTTATAAAGATAAAATGAGGTAGTTTTTCCAGAGTGTTTTGAAAACTGAAAATTATATGTGTTTATTATTATTATTATTACACTTTCACTTTATTGATGAAATTAATGCAGAGTTCCTGCATTAATGAATCTGACTAGGAACCATGAGGTTGCGGGTTCGATCCCTGGCCTTGCTCAGTGGGTTAAGGATAAGGCGTTGCCGTGAGCTGTGGTGTTGGTTGCAGACGCAGCTCAAATCCCTCGTTGCTATGGCTGTGGGGAAAGGCCGGCAGCTACAGCTCCTGTTAGACCCCTAGCCTGGGAACCTCCATATGCCGCGGGTGCGGCCCTAGATAAGGCAAAAAGACAAAAAAAAGAAAAAAAGAAATTAATGCATCATCTTGCTTTAAATGTATAAGTAGCTTGAGATATGTTGTGGTTATAAATTTTATTATGTTCATGGTGACTTTTGCTCATTTTATTGAATTTTTGAATAGTTTCAAAGAAAATGCTGTGAAAACACTGCACAAAAACTGTAGTGGGGTTTTAAATATTTCTTCTCTACAATTGGGGTTGACTTAAAATTTTTATTTTAACCTTAAAAAATGTCAGTTTTACATGAGTCTGTCTTATAAATCTGCTTAGCAGTTTTGTAAGCATAGATAATTTTTTGAATATTTAAGAATGAAAGGATGTTTTATTTTACTATATAGATGTCAACTATCTCAAAAGGCTAACAAAGTGAGAAAGAGAATTTTGTGGTGTTTCCTTACTAGTTATTATCATTTAAAAATTTGAGCAAAATGACCTTTAGACTTAAAAGCCAACCAGTAACAGTCTCTGAATATTGAGGTGAATCATTTCAAAGATTAAGAATAGCGACCTCTAATTTTATTAAGTTAACATTGATTTACTTAATTCCACATTGTTAAATAAAAAATATCTGTAACCTCTACTTTCCTTCCTTCTATTTGTAGAGGTATTGGTAATAGGGGAAAAAATTCATTTTTGTTTCACCACCAAATTATTATTTCCCTCATATGTTTCTTTCCTTTTTTTTTTCTTTGTCATTTTAGGGCTGTACCCGTGGCATATGGAGGTTCCCAGGCTAGGGCTCGAATCAGAGCTGCAGCCTCTGGCCCACGCCACAGCCACAGCAATGTGCTATCTGAGCTGCATCTACAACCTACAGCCCACAGCTCATGGCAATGCCGGATCCTTAACCCACTGAACAAGTCCAGGAATCAAGCCTGCATGCTCATTAACACTGGAAAGATTGGTTTCTGCTGAGCCACGAGGTCAACCCCTCCTCATATGTTTTTTATATTAACAAAAAACTGTCTGGACTTTAGTCATGGATATGACTTGATTTGATGTGATTTTTTGGGGTATCATTTTGTATATCACCTTTAAGCAAACTGAAACTAATGCTGTGGATTTGGATAGCAGTATGTTTCTTAGATACTCATTTAATTTTCTTCATTTTTATCACTATGGTATATGTAAATGTAGAGTTTCAAAACATTTTTATAAGCATATTTCCAAGCTGACATGAAATTCCACATTGTTTAAACATTTTTAAATGTATGCCCATGTATGATTATTATTATTATTTACACATATGTAGGTAACTATATTTTCTAACTATAAAATTAATGAATTTTAATATGAACAGCATGTCATGTAGTCAGGCAAGTAACATTGGTAAATATATTCTTTTATCCTTAAATATTTCAAAAATTAAGTATACTTGTGTAAAATTCTGAGAGTAATATTTTTGAATTGATAAGTTATGTTTTATTATATTTATCATTAAAAATACAAAATGGTGGAATAATGTGAAATATTTGAAAAACCTTAGGAAAGTCATCATCCTAGTGTTTGTTATTGGTCTTACATTATTTAAAAAATAAGAGTTGTGATATATTTGGGTGACTAGAAGTTATGTCTAGACTTCAAGTTACTATTGATCTAAATGCAGTGGAAAATAGCAAACCAGGTGCCAAATATGATGTATGTGAAAACATTTCCCCCTAGAGGAGTATTTTTCTCTCTTCAAGGGTAGCAGTAAAGATCTTGATCTGGTGGTCTGAGCTATGTCATCTTTTTTCAAGATAGTTTAAAAGTCATTTGCTTTCCTATGAAAGTGAATTATGTGGTATTAAGTACTGCAGTGGCACCATTAAACATTATATCATCAATCTTTTTAAGATGTGGAAAGGTCAGTGTCCAAAAGGCCATTTTTTAATCGCCTTTCTTACTCCAAGCTGAAAGCAGTTTTCATTGTTTCTTTTTTTCCTACAACTGATATAACCCTCAAAAAAATAAAAGCCTCCCAGTACACTCAGGCATATTCAACCAAAATCCAAACATTATGGAGATTGTCTTTTAGATTATAGACAGAGATTGTCTTTAAAACAAAAACAGATGAATGGAGCTGCCTGCAGAATTGAACAGTAATGTTAGTTATCATCAGGTAGCTAATACATACCCAAAATATTAAAAATTCCTAGAATTCCTTGGATTTCTAACTAGTGGAAACATATTGTGTAGTTTCTTATTCAATATAATCAATCTAACATGTAATTTTAGGAATAAACACAATATTGAATTTTGTATTCTTTTATAGGAATTATTGTTTTTGTTTGTCAAGATACTTTTGGGGATAAATGAAGAAGAGAAAAATAAATTTAAAAAATAATTTGTTTTAGTTCTAAGTCAGTCAGTATTCCAACCAAAAAATAAAATTTTCTGCTTTGAGTACTACATTTAAAAATAACATATTTAAAGGCATCCTGGTAGAACTGATCTTTATTCTTCTTGTATTGCCTTGATCAGTTAAAGAAACGGTATCATAAAAGATATTCCTGGTGTTTTATTTTCAGGGTGTGTTTCTGAGAGTTTCTAATTCTTTATTCATGTTTGATATAATCCTCAGGTTGAAATTTATTTCGATAAATACTGTCAAATCCACAAAGATAAGAAACAGTAGTTAACATAGATTATTGAATACCTTTTGTGTATTTTTGTTTTTCAAAAAAGACTGTTTCTAAAAATTCTAAATTGTAAATTCGCATTTCAAGACCTTATCATAGAAGCACTTCTTGTTTTGAAAATGACAGGGTTGGAACAGATGATTTAAATATAACATTAAGGATGTCAGAACTGGCAATGCCTTGCTAAAAAATCTAAGATATTTAACTAACAAATGCAAAAGTGTTTAAAGAAATGGTATGTGCTGGTAAAATCTAAGAAGTGAAAAAGAATAACTTTATACAAACCAGATTAATCTATTCACTGTCCTGAAGCTTATTCCATTATCCTAAATTCATTGTGTTTTCCCTGATTAAATTTACTCATCCTGATTCTTTTACATAGTCTGTTGATAGCAATGCTTTCAGGTCTTTTGTTGTGGAAATTCTAAGTGTCATCTGTTCAAATACAGTTTTTTTTTTTTTATTCAATCCCTTTGGGATTTCATTTGGACATGTGTTACTTCTTGTTTCCCTATATTTTATTTCTTTCACATTTTTGCATTGACTTCTCTCTGTTCTGCTTTTGCGTAACCTTCCACTTCACTGTTTCTCTCTTCCCTTTAATCTACTCTACCTTCTGCCTGTCAATTTTAATTTTTATGTTATTTTTTGTTTCTAAAAGTTCTATTTGATTCTTTTAATGTGTGGTCATTTTAAAAATCATTTTTAGTTCTTATATATTTTTCTATACTTTGTTAAATCAATGTTAAATTATAGTTTATTTTCTTCAATTGGTAGTTCATTTAAAGTACTTAGGGCTTTAAATATTTTTTGTTGGTATTTTTCTGTTGGTTATCACACATGTACACTTAAGTTCTCATGTATTTTCAGGTTTTGTGCACTCATGTATATTCACAGTCTGTGACTATGAACTTAATGTGAAGGAATACTGACAATCTAAGTAGGGAATCATTTTACTCAGAGAAGAATTGTGTTTTCTGCTAGAAGCGAGGGGGTATTGCCAATCTGAAATGATCATGGAGTTCCCGCTAAATGCACATGACTCAAAAGGGAATCACCAGTTTCTGGTGGGACCCAGGCTTAATCTCTACAGTTTCTTTGTGATTATGAGCATTTTTCCCCAAAGCAACCTAGCTTTAGTATTTTCTAAGTGCTTTTAGGTTTATCTCACTTTGTTGTCAAAAATACTCTTTCAGAAATAACATCCTTTGGAAAAAATAATCTATTTCAGAAAGACGTGCTAGTTATGTGTACAAAAAACAAGGGGAAAAAGTTTTATTAAACTGGTATGTCGTGTCTATTTCGTCATGATCATAATGAAAGGGCTAGACTATCATTGAAGTGATAAAATTGTATAAGGGATTTCTAGATATAAAGTGTAGTGCGTTGAGACAGTAATAATTATTTGATTAGGAAGAATTCTCTGAGCACTGTAGGCTCCATAGTTTTACCCACGCTAGAAACAGAGTAATGCCAGCTCAAACAGGTAGAACTCCCATGGGCCATTTGTCTAAATTTAATTGTAACTGAAGAGATTCTGTAGCTTGGGGATTTATACAGCATTTGTTGAGATTATCACTGTAATGAGAAATATACATCTATGTGGATATTGGTAAATAAACTTTAGACTACCTTCTTTCCATAACATCGGTGTTTTGTGTCGGCAGTTAGCTCTGGCCTTGAAATGGAGTCTGTCCAGAACACTTGGTGACCAAGAGCTTCTTTCTGTTTGCAGTCAGAGCTGAAAATAGGTTCCTGCATTTTCTCAGCATCATGCATTTACTGTGTAACATTAAGATCTTCCCTGAACACATTATAGTTTAATTACTTGCTGAACAGTATCACGTCATACCAGTTATGTAAGAACTCAGGGGGATCTCAAGTATGATATTAAAATCATCCCAAAGATTATGTGGAGTTCACACTTCTTAGGAAAGAAAGCTGCGGTAGGCCCTTGCTTCTTCCCATTACTATCACTCTGATATCTTGTGTAAAGTGCTGTTGTCCTTGCACAGTGTAAAGTGTTCCTTCCACTTGCTGGTTTCTGGGAACCAAGAAAGATTTTCATTATCAAGGAGGAGAGAGAAAAAGTGCTTACCTTCGTCTCTCACCTCCAAAATTGAATAACATGTATTTGGGGGGACATGAAGTTCTGTGCACTGAATTAATTATAGCCCATATTCTTAGAGATATGGTCTTAAAATGTAACTGAAAACATGAGTGCATATTAGTGATACTGTAGAATTATAAGAATAGGGGAATATAATCTCTCCACACGTTTACTATTTCTTAGATATTTCAGTCTAAGAATTTCAGTCTAAAATTTGGGATAGTTAGAGTAACCAAGCTTTTTTATTTTGCAGAGGATAAAATTGTTTCCATGTTTATTAATGTAGCCATTTCTTATACTTTGTCTGTAGCAGAAATGAACCAGTCAGTTTTCTTGATTTCAAGTCCTGGATGTTTTCCAGTTTTTTACCCTGTGCTACATTTTCTAAGACCTTCACATTCTACAGTTACATCTTGTTTGATTTTTCACCAAAAACATTGAGTTTTATGCCCCATTTTTAATTTCAAATAAGCCTCTCTTCCTTAAATATTCCATAGGACCTGCTATACTGATTAATTTATGGTTGGGAGTTCCCTTCGTGGCTCAGTGGTTAATGAATCCGACTAAGAACCATGAGGTTGCGGGTTCGATCCCTGGCCTTGCTCAGTGGGTTAAGGATCCGGCGTTGCCGTGAGCTGTGGTGTAGGTTGCAGACACGGCTCAGATCCCGCGTTGCTGTGGCGGTGGTGAAGGCCAGCAGCTACAGCTCCTGTTAGACCCCTAGCCTGGGAACCTCCATATGCCACGGGTGCGGCTCTACATAAAGGCAAAAAGACAAAATAAATAAATAAATAAATAAATAAATAAATAAATAAATAAATAAATAAGTAAAATAAAATAAAATAATTTATGGTTAAGTTGTGAGTGCTTTTGGCCAGTCAAGAACACTTATCCTTAATTTTTGATACTATTTAATTGTTTTTAGAATCATTAATGAAAATGCATCTCTATCAGTGAAGTGTGTGTTAATATTGATTGTGTGCTATTTCTTGATCACTCTGGGCATTACTCTCTCACTTCCTCTACCCATAGCTGCTTTTCTATGGTGAAAGTCTTAAACAGGAAAAGTCAAAAAGTAAACAAAAGTTTTGATTAATATACTGAAAAGTGAGAACAACTTTAAAATGAGTGTTTGGCAGAGAGCAAGGAATGTGAAGATTTTTTAAAACTAAATGGAACTGATTAATTGAAGTTCCATTGGTGACTCTTCAAATTCTCATAAGATAGAGGGTGCTTACTTTTTTTTTTTTTTTTAAACACAGATCAGGATGTTGGGGTAGCTAGACTTGGGTAGTAGTTTAATGGTCTTAGCTTGGAGGAGTTCCCGTCGTAGCTCAGCAGAAACGAATCCGACTGGGAACCATGAGGTTGCGGGTTCGATCCCTGACCTTGCTCAGTGGGTTAAGGGTCCAGCATTGCTGTGAGCTGTGGTGTAGATTGCACACACGGCTTGGATCCTGAATTGCTGTGGCTGTGGTGTAGGCCAGCAGCTACAGTTCTGATTAGACCCCTAGCCTGGGAACCTCCACATGCCGTGGATGCGGTCCTAAAAATGACAGGAGGGAAAATAAACAAATAAACGAATAAATAAATAAATAAATAAATAAATAAATAACTTGGAAATTTGAGTTTAGTCAGAAGGGTAAAGAGGAAAAATTGTGGGCTGAGTTGTCTGACTCATTGGGAAAAATTTATTCAGATATGAAATATATACAACCCATTTTGAAAATACCCTTTCTCCTGGAAATTTACAGGCCACCACCCTCCAGTTTTTTGTAAGAGAGATTTCTCAGAGTCCTTTCTGATGAATGCGAATTTTAAGAGGGAGGGTTCTGTAAAAACGAGCTCATCTTTCTTTTTATTTTTTGGTCTTTTCTGGGCCACATCTCCAGCATATGGAAGTTCCCAGGCTAAGGGTCGAATCAGAATGCCAGATCTGAACTGCGTCTGTAACCTACACCACAGCTCATGGCAACGCTGGATCCTTAACCCACTGAGTGGGGCCAGGGATCAAACCTGTATCCTCATAGATTCTGGTTGGGTTCTTAACCTGCAACATGCTGAACCACAACAGGTGTTCTCTCTTTTCTTAATTTTTTTTTTTTATTATAGTTGCGGCTCAGTAGTTTAAGAACCCAACGAAGTATCTAAGAGGATGCAGATTCAATCCCTAGCCTCACTCAGTGGGTTAAGGATCTGATATTGCTGCAAGCTGCAGCATAGGTCACAGATGCAGCTCGGATCCAGCATTGCTGTGGCTGTGGTATAGGTTGGCAGCTAAGGCTCCGATTCAACCCCTAGCCCAGGAACTTCCATATGCCTCAAGTATGGCTGTAAGAAAGAAAAATAATATATAAAAATGATGTATATCTGTTTCCTAGGGTTGTCATAACAACAGAATTTCACATATTAAGAGGATTAGCTAACAGAAATTTATTTTTTCACCTTTTTTGAAGGCTTGAAGTCCAAAATCAGTGTCATCATGCATGTTGTCTTCTGAAGCCTCTCTGCATAGCTAGCAGATGGCCAACTTCTTGCTGTGGCCTCAAATGACTTTTGCTTTGTGAGTGTGCATCACTGATGACTCTGTGTCCAAATTTCTTCTTAGAAGGACAGTAGTCAGACTGGATTAGAATGCATTCTAATGGGCCATTTTAATTTACTCTTTAAAGGCCCTATTTCGAAATACAGTAATATTCAGAAGTATTAGAAATTAGAGCTTCAACCTATGAATTTTAAGGGAACGCATTTCAGCCTATTACAGTAAGGAAAATGTTTCTCAACAGACTCGGTCAAATTCTTCTGTAATATCTTCTTAAGTAACCTCTAATTCCCTAAATCATCAAGCACAATTATATTAAACAGTTATATACTAAGATTTTTAATGTCTATTTTGCTTTCTTCCTTAAAATGGAAAAAAGGAAACATTTTGAGAAGAAACCCCTGGAAGTAACTGTCGGCTGAGAAATAAAAATATTGGAGCAAGGAAGTAGAGTTACAAATGAATCAGTGTTGTAGATTTACACAACATGCTAAAATAATAGTGTAAGCAAATGGGAAAATAGTACATGTTATCAATGTGGAGGGCACATCAATTGAAAGAGAAGTTTGCCTTGCAAAAGTAAGGTTTACTTTACATAAGTAAGCACTTTTCTGTTGCTGCCATTTGTAACCCAGTAGAATTAGCATCATTATCACTTGATAGTTTTAAGCATCCATAAACAAAATGTAATGGGTATAATGGAAAGATTGTCACCTGCAATATGAACAAAGGAGAAGAAAAGTCTAGAAAGGCTTGAAGGCAGATCAGGTAGTGTGTTGGCTGTCAGGACTCAGATATGTTGCTTGGGTCACTCTAGACCAGATTTAGACACAAATTCTTTCCCAAGTATTTCCCATATTATAGCTTAATGGTTAAAGTCCTAGGTTTAAGTCTTAAAACACAGAAAAATGATTTAGATCTTAATAATGGCGCCATTCTATTAACTGCAACTTTGCTTAATTACTTAAACCCTCTTAGCTGCAGTTTCCTCACCTGGAAATACAGTGATAACCATAGTGCCCACCTTGAATGGTCGTTGTATTGGTTAGAATGTATAATGCAGATAAAATTCCTAGCTGTCCCCTGATTCAATAATTATTACACAAAAAAGGAAAAAAATGTTTTTCTGCTAATGCATTATTTATGACTATATTACAAAGTTCTTATTTGGCAGCATTGTGTCTTTAAGAAATACTGTGCTGAATGCCTGAGATGCACCTAGAACACACTGCCTCATTGGCAGTATTTTTCAACAAATCGTATCTTTGTCAGTTATTTATCTTATGGATAACTTCTGGGCTTGTAATGCATCTTGTCTTAAAAGTTTAACATATGTTCATAATATTATGCTATGTTTATTGCATATTAACCATATGGATAAAATTTTATTATTTCTTTATGCAAGTAATTGATTTGGACAATAATCTCTGAGAAAAATGTTTTTGTTTCTCCAATTCTTGAAATCCTACTTTGGTTTAAAATCTGCATATAAATATTTAACACCTATATCTTGCCATATAGATTTTTTCTTTTAAAACGTGTTATTCTGTTTTAACATCAATTTCTTAATTTAAACTACATACCTTGAGCACATTTACACATGAAAATTTAGTATACTAATAATATAGGCTAAAATAGATGCTGCCAAGAACTTTTTTGGTGCCTTATATTTATTAACCCATTAATCTTCAAAACAAGCAAATCAGGCAGTTTTTTTTTTATTATCTTCATTTTATAGATTAGGAAACTGAAACCAAGGAAAATTAAATAACTGTCTCTAGATCAGATGGGTAGTAAGGAACATAGCCAAGTTATAAACCTGAGCACTTTGTCTCTATAGTCCATTCCAAACAGATTTACAGTGAAAAGTGTCTAGTCCCTTTTAGTGCTGCATTAATACACTGATTAATCCTCCTGTTTTTCTTCTAATCCCTTTATAGTTGTGCTTGTTATTTTTATTTCTTAAAGTTGATTTACAATGTTGTATCAATTTCTACATACAACAAAGTGACTCAGTCATATATATGTGCACACATTCTTTTTTTCTGTATTATTTTCCATCACGGTCCATCCCAAGAGACTGGATATAGTTCCCTGTGCTAAACAGTAGGACCTTATTGTCTATCCATTTTAAATCTAATGGTTTACAGTTGTTAATCACAAACTCCCAGTCCATCCCACTCCCTTCCCCCCACCTTGGCAACCACAAATCTGTTCTCCGTGTCTGTGAGTCTGTTTCTGTTTTGTAGATAGATTCATTTGTACTATATTTTAGATTCCATATCTGAGTGATATCATATGGTATTTGTCCTTATGTTTCTGACTTATTTCACTTGGTATGATAATCTCTAGTTGCATCAGTGTTGTTGTGAACGGCATTATTTTGTTCCTCTTTATGGATGAGTAGTATTCCATTGTATATAAGTACCACATCTTAATCCATTCATCTGTTAATGGACATTTAGGTTGTTCCCATACCTTGGCTATTGTGAATAGTGCTGCAGTGAACATAGTGATTTTTATATCTTTTTGAATTATAGTTGTGCTTTTTAAAAAATAGACTTCACGTTTTAGAGTAATTTATTTTTGCAGCAAAATTGAAGAGAAACTGCACAGAGTCCCCATACACCAGCTGCCCTCACAGAGGTACAGCCTTCACACTTTCAACATTCCCAGCCAGGGTGGTAAATATGGCACAATTAATGAACTTAGCATTGATGCATCACTCCAAAAAAATACTTTACATTAGGACTCACTCTGTCATTGTACATGCTAGAAGTTTTGACAAAGGGAAGCCAAAGGTGTTATTTATCACATAGTAGGCAGAATTTCACTGTCCTAAAAAAATCTTCTGTGCTCTTCCTGTTCATCACTTATTTTCCTCTAAACCCTGGCTAGTTGTAATTTCTATGTTATAAAATCTTCACTCTATCTGGAATGCTATTATGGTCTCTATTGTTGCCAGAAAATCCAATGACATTCTTTCAGTGAGCACTCAATTACAACAATACTCTTTATTATGCAATTAATCCTGTATTCACTCATTGAAAAACTATAGTTTTCACATTAATTTCACGATATATGCTTGGATCTGTTTGTGAGCTCCTTATTCTCTCCCACATCTATTTTTTATTCTTCTGATATTGCCATACTGTTGTGTTGATAATGGCTCATAAGTAAGTTTTTAAAACAAGTAGAGACAATGGCTCCATAGCATTTTCCCTTTGTAAAGAAGCTTAAACATTCTTTCTTATTTGCGTTAGCAAAAAAACTTTAAAATAATGTATTCTAATCCTGTAATACACACACATATATATACACAGTCATCAGTATTTTGATTGGAACTAATTTAAAATTAAACATCACTTTTGAAGTATTGGCATTTAGATATTTCTGCTGTGATATTTTGGGTATTGCCACCAAGATGAAAGAGATTTAATTTTGATTCTAATTTTAGTGCACATGAACTATAAAATACATATACAATATATGCATAGGTTTATAAACACACATTTAATATATTGATAAAAAATACCATATTTCTGTTGTGTATGAGTTTATCTTTGTCTTTGATTAGTCATTTGAATATTAGAGGTATATATCATGTCATCATAAAAAGGAAAGGTAATTTTTATTTCTTCCTTTTCCATACTTATACAGCTTGTTTTCTTGAGATTTTGGACTTCCAAAGTGTTAAGCAGTCATTAAAATATAGCATTCCTATCTTTGTCATGATTTTTTGGGGAATGCTCTTAGTGTTTTGAAATTTAACATGAATTTTATGTAAAGTTTTTAAAAAAATAATATGTAACTATTTTGTAGGTATTTAAAATCTGTTTTACTTAGAATTTGTTAAAATTACAAATAGCTGCTGAATTTTATCCAATGTAAAATATATTTACATAATTATGGCTTTTTATCTTTAAACTTATTGCTATAATAAAATATATTCAGGAAGTTCTTAATATTGACATACCCTTGCATTTGAGGCTTAAATCTTATTGGGTTGTTGTACATTATTCTAATGCACCACTGAAATTATTTTCTATTATTTTATCTATATTTATATATGAAATTAGCCTATAAATGTTTTTCTCCTATTTTATTCGATGTTCTTATTAGAGCTTTGCTAGCTTTTTAAAATAATTTAGGATTTTTTCTATCTCTTTAAAAATATGCTAAGTAAAGTTGACTGTAATGAGGTTCACCTGCTCCTTAAACATTAGTTGCAACTCTGCCATGAAACAACAGAGAATAATTTAGGCTGTATGCCATTCATAGACTTTTTTCTTTTTGTTCATTTTTCGGTAGTTTGTAACTTCCATTTTGTTGTACTCCTTGATCTGTTGATTATTTAGAGGCATAATTATTAATTTTTGAGAGCCATTTAAATTTATTTTTATTTTATTGCCTGGTCAAAGAATATAACTGAAAATAAGTAATTTCTTAGAATTATTTAAAGTGTATATGTGGAGTTCCCGTCATGACTCAGCGGAAACGAATCCGACTAGGAACCATAAAGTTGCAGGTTCAATCCCTGGCCTCGCTCAGTGGGCTAAGGATCCGGTGTTGCCTTGAGCTGTGGTGTAGATTGCAGACATGGCTTGGATCCCGCATTGCTGTGGCTGTGGCGTAGGCCAGCAGCTACAGCTGCGATTAGACCCCTAGCCTGGGAACATCCACATTGCTGCGGTGAGGCCCTAAAAATGACAAAAAGACAAAAAAAAAAGGTGTATATGTGACCAAATAAGCAATTGTTCTTCTAAATGTTTAGTGGTCGTGAAAGCCATAGACTCTGAGTTAGTATTCCGAAAATAGCAATTCAAAGATGTTGTTAATTATTATTAAAATTATGCAATTTTACTTTTGTTTTTAAAAGGTAAAAGTGATGTATTCAAACCATGATTGTGGCTCCATCACAGTCTTTTATATCTGGATATTTCCCTCATATATTTTGTCATTATAGTTGACACACAACAATAATGAGTATCTTTTAGAATTAAGTATTTTATTATTGTGAGCTGCATTATATTTTGTTTTTATTGACTCTGGGCTTATACACCAAGTTACCTGACACTAATGTCACCATTTGTACTCTCTTTCACATTTTTAACTACATTGGCCTGATATCATCATCATTCTTTGTGATTTTATAACTTGTTTATTTAGGTGTGATTTTATAAATAGCCAATGGCTAGATTTTGACTTTGAAATCAATTTTATTTTTTTTAATAAGATTACTTACAAAATTTATTAAAAAATGTTTTATGTATTCCTTTTATCATAACTACCATAAAATAACTTTTTCCTTTACTTTTGTTGATTCATCAACTTCATTTTTAATTACTTTCATCCTAACAGTTATATTTAAATAAAATTTCTGTGCTTACAGATCAAAATGAAGAAATGCACTTTGCCCCTTGCAAAGATCTATAAAATGCTCACTTCTCTCATCAAGATGGAAACTTGAGATGCCTCAATCCTGACTTTCTTTTCCTATTTCTGAGTGCTGTTAAATAGTTTAAAATAGAGCTTGAAATTATTAAGCCTTCCTAGAAAAAAAATTTAGGGATATTTACTCTGTTTTATAGATTCTTACTTGCTAATTTACGTTATGGATCTCAGTCACATTCTCATCAATTTATATTTAACCCGGGGCCATGTAAAATTTATTGCTCACTGCATTTCTTGTATTCATCATCTTTCATTATCTTAATGTAATTTTCTGTGGTATAAATACTGCTGGATTATTTATCTTAAATATAGTTAGAGATGATATATTTTATATAATGATTGCATATAAAAATGTATCTTTTTTTCCTTCCATGAAAGTGACGTCTTGCTTGGTAATGCTGAGTAACTTTCATTTTCTCTTATGAATACCTCTACACCTCTTCCCTCTTTGCTCTGTGCCTTGGAAAGCTGAACTATATGGAATAAACTAATAGGATTTCTGCCTTTGGCTTTCTGAGGATCTTGCCAAAGGGGAGGATATGAAATCAGGGTATTTCTTCTCTTAGCTTTACCCCTGTGAGTTCACTGTGGCCTGGTTATATTTTTTGACTGAAGATTATAGTGTCCTTTATTAGACTGTCTTCACAGGGTTCTCACTTCCTAGATTCCAAGAACTCCTCTCACCTATCAGTTCTTCAGACCTAAGAGGTAACAGTGCCTTAGGGTTACTATGCATTTTGGGATTTTTACATCTTCCCATAGTATTTAAGGTAATCCTTACGTTTAAGTATTCGTGTCATGTATACTACTTGAGTTTACTATTTCATGTTTGCTTGGGCTTTGATTGATACAGCTGATTCTTTTTGTAGGCCTGGCTGTTGGGGTCTGTTGGTGGAATATCAGGCAGAAGAAAATAAAGTAGGATTGAACACAGTAAAGAGACTCCCGTGCTGTCAGGAACTTCTGTGTTGAAGTATGGAGAATGGGAAAGCAAGCAGTGTTCTGGTTATCTAGGTCAATATATGGAGGGGCAGCTTCAGCCCGGCTCTGTGATTACTCTCTAGTGCCACAAAGCAGAGTAGGGGAGCAGTTCATTTAGGATGAAGGCATTAATCTACTCTATGTATCTGTTGCTGGCCCCTACTTCTGGCCACCATGAGATTGAAGATCTTCACTTGGGGTACTGCTAGAGTGGCACCCCTCCTCATAGTATTTCCCATAGTGCCTCTTCCTGCCTTCTCTAAGTCTCAGTTGTATCTAAAATCTTCTATAGGTTTCAACAGTAGTCCATTGTTAGTAGAGGCAATGGTTCAGAATACGACCATGCAACACCACAGTAAGCAATTTCCGTACACTTATTTGATGACAGAAAACAAACAAAAAACTGTAGTGTTTCCTAACCACAGGGCAAGCTTATATCACAAGATGTGATGTGTGGGCAAATAGAGAACAGATCTCTTCTTCATCTTATTATCTGTTTGTGGGGGCATTGCCCTGCGGTGGACTCTGTCATCACCAGGATCCTTTGTTCCGTTGAGAGCAGGTTGGAAATAGGACTTCGGAAAAATTCTGAATCAATGGGAGTGGTCTTAGTGCTGCACATTTCTATCCCATTAATTTGCAAAAGCTTATGAGAATTTGAAAGAAATTTTACAAAGAATAGTTCAACTAAGAAAACACTGGGGGGAGGTCCTCTCATGGCTCAGAGATTAATGAACCTGACTAGCATCCCTGGCCTCACTCAGTGGCTTAAGGATCTGGCATTGCTGTGAGCTGTGGTGTATGTAGGCTGGCAGCTAGAGCTCCAATTCGACCCCTAACCTAAGAACATCCATGTGCCATGGGTGCAGCCCTAAAAAGACAAGAAAGAAAGAAAGAAAGAGAGAGAGAGAGAGGGAGGGAGGGAGGGAGGAAGGAAGGAAGAAAGAAAGAAAGAAAACACAGGGAACTATACTATCTTCTAATGATCTATAATGGAAGAGAATGTAAAATATTGCGTATTTATATGTATACATACACGTATAATTGAATCACTTTGCTGCGTACCTGAAACTAACACAACATTGTGAATCAACTATATTTCAATAAAAATTAAAATCGTGGAATTGCCTTGTGGCACAACTGGTTAAGAATCTGGCATTGTCACTGCAGCGGCTTGGGTCATTGCTGTGCCATTGGTTCAGTCCCTGGCCTGGGAACATGCCATGAGTGCAGCCAAAAAAAAAAAAAAAAAATTAAAATACAAAAAAATTTGAAAACAAAAAACGCACAAGACTCTGCTTATAGATAGAAGAGACAGAACAAATTATTGCTGGATATCTGTTTTGAAGGTAATTTTTTGACAAAAAAATACCAGGGTCTTTTTTAGAGATTTTTTGTTTTTCTGCCTTGAAGAATGCTCTGAATTGTTGGTATTTATATCCTCTTAATATAATAGCTTTTTCTTGCACAACATTTAAGGAAGGGACAACCAAAACAAAGAATTGATGGCTAACTAAATCTGACATCCTAGTATTGTTTCTGTAGTGAGAATTATAATTGGGGGAACTTAATATCATTTTGTAATCAGAATAATATTCAAGAATTGTCCTGGAGTGCCTGCTATACACTATGCCTATTTTGTTATGATATCATAGCATTTTAACACATATATAAAGGCCTAAAAATAAATACAGATGTAATGGTAAACATAGGAAAGATGGGAAAGGAAATACATTATTTTGATGTCATTTTTTTCCCTAGGAGTTGATACTCTTCCTAATAGTGAATAACAAATATATTATAAGAAAAATTTGTATCTCCAGTACTTCAGGTATCTTTCCAACGAACTGGTCCATCCTTCCATAATGACTTTTCTTTCTTGTCTACACTGTGTTAAATTCAGTGAAAAGACTCTAAAAGAATTTTATTTTTTTTTACTTTCATCTGGAACCCATTCACATGTGTTAATCTTGTTAAATTAGCATGTATTAAAATAGTTATTTTTATTCCATCTAATGCTAAGAAATATACAGCAAAACAGTCTTGGTGTATTCATTTCCTTGGGCTGTGGTAACAAAGTAACACAAACTGGGTAGATTAAACAAAAGAAATTTATTCTCTCTCAGTTCTGGAGGTAAGAAGTATGAAATAGGTGTTCACAAGGCCATGCTTCTTTTAAGCCTCTGGGGGTGATTTCTTCTTTGCCTTTTCCAGCTTCAGGTAGCTTCAGGCACTGGATGGTTTGTGGCAGCATCACTGAAATCTCTGCCTCTCTCTGCACATGGCTGACTTCCTTGAGTCTATGTCTTCACATGGTGTCCTCCTCCCTATATGTGTTTATGTTTAAATGTCCCTTTTTTATAAGGACATCAATCAAATTTGATTAGGACCCACCCTAAATGACCTCATCTTAACTTGATAACATCTGTAAAGATCTTCTTTCAAAGAGGCCACATTCATAGGCATGAGGGATTCAGTCTTCACCCTACCTTTTTGAGAGACACTGTTCAACTTATAATACTTACCTGGTCTATTTGTTGACAGATAATCTCATTATCCTACTAAAGGACATAAATAATGTACCAAAATAATCTATTTAGTTATTCAGTTTTTATTTAACACTTTTCAGAATGGCTTTAGTTTGGCAGTGATTTTTGCATAAGTTCTCATTTTAAAATTTAAATTATAACGGATACTATACTGGCAATTTATGAGCTTAATGCCAAAGTGTTTATATCATTTTTTTTTTTTTCATTTTTGGCTGCCCTG
>PVHT020000886.1:2527374-2556568 GCA_004024745.2 Catagonus wagneri | reverse complement strand
ATAAATAATGTACCAAAATAATCTATTTAGTTATTCAGTTTTTATTTAACACTTTTCAGAATGGCTTTAGTTTGGCAGTGATTTTTGCATAAGTTCTCATTTTAAAATTTAAATTATAACGGATACTATACTGGCAATTTATGAGCTTAATGCCAAAGTGTTTATATCATTTTTTTTTTTTTCATTTTTGGCTGCCCTGTGGCATGAGGAGCTCCCGGACCAGGAATCAGATCCAGGCCACAGTCTCGACCTAAACTGTAGCTGCAGCAATACCAGATCCTTAACCCACTGTGCCAGACTGGGGATCGAAGCCTAGTCCCAGTGCTCCCAAGACGCCACTGATCCCATTGTGCCACAGCCATGGCTCTTATATCATATTTAAAAGAAAAAAATTTTTCAGAGGATACTGTGACTTAGTTTGGTCTTGACTTTGTGTATGAGTACTCAGTCTAACAATAATAGAAAAGTTTAGGATATGACTTTTAATAAGTATATTTCTTTTGTGTGAGAAATTATTTCCTTGCTCCTGTAAGAATGCTCTAATTCTGTATTCTCTAGTCATAGCTAAAATAAGCATTGTGAAACTGAGAACTCAGAATTTCCAAGTCTCTTGTAACTTAATTAATACATCAGGATTGCTTTGCCAGTTTGTAAATGCAACTGCAATTGAGGAAGTAAAATCCTTATAATTTATTCATAAGTGATCTAGTTGAAGTCTATTTTGCAAAGAGACTAGAGCCTAAATTTAATAACCTAATATAATAACAGTTTTGACCCTATTGCTACTAGGGCAGCGGTTAGCATTTAAGATGAAAAACTGATAGGGATAATAATTTACATTACTTAGGTTTATTTGGTCATTTGTTCTTGTTTGAACTCTATTACTAATATATTAACATTAGTTAATATTTCTTCTGATTTTATTATGTGCTAAAGCTATTCTAAGCTTCAAGTATATTAATTCATTTACTCTCCAGCTAAATCTATGAGGTATGTACTAATATAATATTCATTTTACACACACTACAACAGAAACAGAGAGGTTAAGAAATTTGTTTGTGGAGTTCTAGCTGTGGCACAGTGAGCTAATGATCTGTCTTGTCTTTGGAGACACCTGGTGCTGTGAGGCAGGGGTTAAGGATCCTGAGTTACTGCGGCATAGAGCACAGCTCTGCTTGGATTTGATCCCTGGCCCAGGAACTTCTATATGCCATGGATGCTGCATAAAAAGAAAAAAGAAAAGAAAAGAAATTTGTTTATGTTTACACAGCTGATAAGTTCTGAAGTACTGGAGTAAAATCTTTTTAAACTAGCTCATCATATCTCTTTTACTAGATTGCAATGTGACTTTGACACGTCTTTTTATTTCTCTTGACCTTAACTAATTTGTTTCTACAAAAATAAATAAGTAAATAAGGAATGGAATATAGTGGCATTTCTATTTTTTTTTTTCTGAGAGCAAAGTTTCTCTTTTAGATGTTAATAGGAGTTTTAGAAAAAAATAAACTCTGGTCAAATACAGACATCTTTCTCTTGGAGATTCTAACTACCCATTGACATTGTATCTCAGAATTTCTGTAGTGAAAATATTTCTTACATTTCCTATAGTTTTCACAAGTTTATCTGACCAACATTTTTAAAGGCATTCTAATATGTGTATGCTATACATACATTAGAATGACCATACTGCTATACACATATTAGAATGGCCAAAATCCAGAACAAGCTTAACAACTTCCATCCTCAGTCATTGATGGAAGTGTAAAATGATATAGCCACTTTGAAAGTTTGTACTTTCTTAAAAAACCAAGCACATCTTACCATACAGTTCAATAATAAGCTCCTTGGTAGTCACCAAAATGAGTTGAAAACTAATGTCCATACAAAATCTGCACCTGGATGTTTAGAGCAGCTTCATTCATATTTGCCAAGACTTGGAAGCAACCAAGTTGTCTTTCAGTCGGTGAATGGATAAATGAACTGTGGGCATATTCAGGCAATGGAATGTTTTCAGCACTAAAAGAGTAAGAGTTTCAACTCATGAAAAGACATAGAGGTAACTTAAATGCCTATTAGTAAGTAAAAGAAGCCAATCTGAAAAGGCCACATACTACGTGATTCCAACTATATGAAATTCTGGAAAAGACAACTTTGGAGGGTCGAAATATTATGGGCTGCCATGCATTGTGGGGAGGATGGATGAATACGGATGTTGATCATGGGAAGAGGGGACTCTGTGTATAGACAGGGGATATTTGGAAAGTCTTTGTATCATCTGCTCAATTTTGTTGTGAACTTAAACTGCTCTAAAACTAAAATCTATTTAAAAAATTGATATATACCACATCCTCTTAATCCATTCATCTATTGATGGACATTTAGGTTGTTTCTTTGTCTTGGGTATTGTGAATAGTGCTGCAGTGAACATACACGTACATGTATCTTTTTCAATGAAAGTTTTGTCTGGATATATATGGAGAAAATAAAAATCATAAAAAAATTGATAAACTTTATTTTCCCCACAGTGGGGGTGGAGATGTGGAGAGACGGTATTTGGGAGAAATACCTGTTGATAAAATGTATTTTGAAAACACATTTTGGGAAATTCTAAATTTCGATCGTCTGAAGTTCTTTTAATCTGTAAAAATACAATTATATGATATTTTAAGGAAAGTAATGTCCTCTGATAAGAAACCTCTAGAGTTTATACTTAATGTAATTTTTTGAGCTCTTTTTTCAAGTATTCAAATTCTCTATTGTTTTCTTTTCAATTCTACAAACCATATTTTAGATTCTCTTTCTTGCTCACTTTACCTCTCTCTTTCTCACACTCTTACAGAAATCAAAACAAAGTATATTTTTATCATTTTAAGGAATTCCAGTTTCTCTCAGTGAAACTGAAGGATGATTTAAGATTCATCTTTATCTGAAAATCTTTCTTTACTGGTTTGTTTTCTTATTGTTTTCTTATTAGAGTTAATTTACAATGTTGTGTTAATTTCTACTATATAGTAGAGTCATTCAGTAACATGTATATGCATATTCTTTTTTCATATTCTTTTCCATTACAGCTTATCACAGGATATTGGATATAGTTCCCAATGCTACATAATAGCATCTTGCTCTTTATCCATTCTATATGTAATAATTTGCATTTGCTAACCCCAAACTCCCAGTTAATCCCTTCCCTCCCTCCCTCCCCTTGGCACGTGCAGGTTGGTTCTTTGTGAGTCTGTTTTGTAGATAGAATCATTTGTGTCATATTTCAAATTCCACATATAAGTGATATCATATGACTTTTATCTTTCTCTTTCTGACTTAGTGTGACGTAATCAGAGTCCATCCATGATGCTGCAAATGGCGTTAGTTTATTCTTTATAAAATATTTTTAAATTAATGAGAAACCATCATCTTACATAAATAATTGTTTCTAATATGTAAACATTGGAGATTGCTGGTTATGTTTATCTATAGTAAAGAATTACATTAAATGAAGTAATAATAAAATTATTTTCACTTGTTGCTCCAAACCTGACTTAAGTGCTCTTCCTCCAAGCTCCAGTACCTTCTTCTGACTTCTTTTCTGGTATGTATCTTGTTTGATAATTGCCATACATTTGTTTGTTTCCACTATTGTGCTATGTATTTTCCTTCCCACCAAGTAATGTATCCTGTTTTTAATTTATATTTATCACTAAGCATAATGAGTAGGACCTAAGATGTGTAAGAGCCTCTCATATATACCAAATATAGTTTAAGATATAGTAATGATTACTATTTGGACAGTATTTTATAATTTACAAAATAACTTAGAATATTTTGTTTTATCACTCAAAAATTCTTCATTTTGTAGAATAATTACTAGGCATATAAAATATAAAATGATTAATATAATTAACACTGCTATATGTTATACATAAAAATTGTTTAAAGTGAGTCCTAAGAGTTCTCGCCACAAAGTAAACATTTTTCCTTGTATTTGGTATGCATATGAGATGAGCGATGTTCACTAAACTTGTCATAATCATTTCATGATGTATGTGAGTCAGATCATTATGCTGTATACTATACCTGAAACTTAAATAGTGCTGTCAGTTATGTCTCAATAACTCTGGGAGAAAAATATTTTAAACAGAAAAAAATTTAGATAGAATATAGAATTTCAAAGCAAACGTCAATTATTTATTTATGATATATAGAACCAAAGGTAAGAAGTGCATTTAGGTCAGTGGGAACTAGTACAGGTAATAGGACATCATTTTAATTTAGTTAATCTCTGTAATATTCGTATTCTGTAATACATTAATTATGCACAGATACTAGAAATGTATACCACTAATGAAATAATGAGAGATACTCAGAAATATTAATAAAGATGCTCATTACAGAACTTTTACTAAAAAATATTTAGAAAACATGAAAAAAAATCAATAGAAACTGATTACATAAATTAGGGCTTATCTATACCTGGGAGTGCTATGTATACATATTTCACTTTTTAGAGAATATGTAATAAAACAGGACCAAGTTTATGATAAAGCAGATTCAAGAGAGTATTGTGGTTCTGTGGTTAATGGACCCGACTAGTATCCATGAGGTTGCAGGTTTGATACCTGGCCTCACTCAGGGGGTTAAGGTCTGGTGTTGCTGTGAGCTGTGGTGTAGGTCACAAACATAGCTTGGATCCCGCGTTGCTATGACTGTGGTGTAGGCCAGCAGCTCAGCTCTGATTTGACTCCTAGACTGGGAACCTCCATAAACTGCAGGTAAGCCCTAAACAGACAAAAAAAAAGGGGGGGGGATTCAAAATGCTGAAATAACTATTAATGCTTCGTGATGAAAACATTTAAAAATAATATATAGTCAAGGTGGCATATTGTTAGTACACACAGGCTAAGACACTATTTGACACAGTTATAGATATAATGAAAGTATCATGAAGGAAATTAAATTAACAATGGAAATAATAGTGCTTATTTGGCTGATGCTTAAATGGTAATAGATTTGTAGGTAGTTTTACATTTTCTTGTTCGTATTTTACTAATTTTTTACATTGTATGCAGTAAGCGTGTATTTATTTTTTGCTTAGAAGATATTAACTGAAAAAAAGCAAATCTGTATTTCTAGTAATGTACTAAAACAAAATTTCCCTGGCCTTGCTCAGTGGGTTAAGCATATGTTGTTGCCGTGAGCTGTGTTATAGGTCACAGACACAGCTAGGATCTCGTGTTGCTGTGGCTGTGGTGTAAGCCTGCAGCTGTAGTTCTGATTCGACCTCTAGCTTGGGAACTTCCATATGCCATGGGAGCAGCCCTAAAAAAGCTAAATAAATCAATAAATAAATAAACAAACAAATAAATAAATAAATAGCCAAGGGCTCCTCCACAGAATATTATTTGCTGTTAGTGAAGGACTAACAGCAAATAATGGCAATTCCACTCTACCCAACAAAATAACCTTAAACTAAGCCAAGAATAATCAAGCAAAGTACTCTGAAATGTTTCTCTGTGTATGTGTGTGAGTTGCTTTATGTTTACATTGCCCTTTTGATTTATGCTTGAAATCAAGTATGAAAAGAGAATTTTGTACATAGTTTTGTACTCTCCACCTCACCACCTGGCATTTGTTCTGTCCACTGTAGTATATAAAAAGTCACATTAGTTTGCAGTGGTAGGTATTTTCTGCCCAGTCTAATTTAATTTTTGTTTCTTACATCTACAAATGTGTTGGGAAATTTTTGTAACACTTATCTCATCAGATGCACTGAAGAATAAAATGGAAAATCCGATAAATTCCCCACCTGACACGTAGTAGATATTCAACAAATGGTGATCCTGTTCTTTTTCCCCCTTATGAATATACACACACAGTATTTCATCTGATGGAAACAGAATTCTATTGACAGTTCTTCAACGTTAAACATAGTTATAACCAGTTATAATGCAACTTCATGTTTCCTATAATTTTGAATGATTGTTTACATATCAAGTTTAATATTTGCTTTAACAATAGAAATTTGAATTTTTCTTATATCTCTGAAAGAGCTTATACTTTGAAAATGTGTTAATTCATGTTATTGTCTTCTAACTTGAAGGAATTAGAGCTTTTGAGGTATTCTCCAAATAAAAAAAATTTGAGTCCTATTTTTAAAATATAGTTAGGTGTTTTTATTTTCATGAATCATAGCACACTTTAAGAATTTTTAAAATGTTGACCTACAAATGAGTTTTTATCGTTTTTCACATTGACAGTATTATTGGCACGTCATAGATTTTTTTAAAAGTCATGAGACAATTATGGATACATAAGACTATCCATAAATCAGATTCTCAGTCTTGTAAGTTCTTACCAGAGTAAGAAAAATGGACAGTTTTAAGTACAGTAGTAACAGTTTTTATTTCTGACTGAAGCTTTATATTCAAATAATTTCTTATCAGAAACTTATCTGGAGCAAGAATCAAGTCTTTTCAGTCCATTTGATAGGATATCTATAATAAATTAAGCTGTAGGTTTTACCTAATTACTTAATCAAAAGTACCTATATTTTTGGAGTATTTAAATGGCCCTTAACATCTTGACACAAGTTCTAAAAGTATCTTCTGTAAATCAGAAATGTAGATTTATTATCTGCATATATCATTTAAATAATAAAACAAACATTTTTATCTTTACCCCATACTTATTCCTTTCTTCTGTCTCTAGTAGACATGAGTTGGAAAAGAATATTTCTGTGATTCTGTACATTACGTACCCAAATTTCGAGGTTTTTAATAATTTTCCATTTTTATAAATAAAATAATCGCTTTCATTACTGTTCTAGTTTGTATTTTCTGTGTTAATGCATTTAAACATCGTGTAATGGAAGATTTTATTCAATACAAAAACATGGATATAAACTGGAATTTATATGGGCTCATTAACCCCCAAATTTACCTATATGATGCCAAATATCAAGATATTTGTAAAAAAGCAAATTGGCTCAGTTTTCTGTTATCTCTAAAGGTCCAGGATTATATTGATATTGTCAAAAAATGATTCAGGAAATTTGACCTATATTTTTTTTTCCATGACATGATAACAGTGAAAAAAATTAACTTTAGAATATCATTATAGTTTGAGTAAGACATAAACTGTTGACAGTAAAAAAATAATCAAATTTAAATAGAAGGTATAAGTAAACTCCAGGTATTTGCTGCCTAGAATACTCTGTATATTAAAAATGACATATGTCAACAAATCTTCTCCTTAGTATATCTGTATAATCCTCATATGGATTCTAATAAAACTTATTTTAATAATAGCTTATTATGTAGGCTTCTTTCAAATTAATACATCTTTAACATATGAATATCACCATTTTTTAAGAAATAAAAGTAGTTATTAATTATCAGTGAGCGAAAACATGATAGTTTACACATTTAAAAAATGTCAGTTTGGTTTACCATTGTGATATAGATTACATAAACATCCTTACATAGTGAAAATGATCTACCAGAGTGGGTAAATCAAAAATAGTGTACCAGATTTAATAAAAAATTGTTTCCATTGGAGGACTATCGGTTTCGGTGGTATAAACTCTCTTCCATTAGAAACTAGAAAGGTATTTGGATTCAAAAATTAGAATAAACAAAAGAATATAAGTATCAATATAGAAATGCAAAGTCAAGAGTATTTTAATTATAGCACCGCTTCTATGATTTTATATGTAATATTTTTATAACAATCATCAATTTAGCATAACACATCTATTTTAATGTGACAGTTTCATGCAGTGATTTTTGTTTTCTTAGCCAAGTGGAATTATATATAGTGATAAGATCACTAGCAGCAGATGAATAAAAACTTGATTTATGCTGCGCAGGTACATAACTCTTTATAAATAATCTTGCAACCTGATACAGAAAGTGTCTATAATCCTGGCATGTTTGACATTCCCATTCAGTCCAACAACTTCGTTGACATATACTTAATTTGCTACTTCTTGAAGGTGTTGCTTGAAGTTCGCTTCTGCTTGACAGGTGCCTGACAGTTCAGCCTCACTCAGAGCCTCACAAAATGAAAAAAGAGTGCATTATCTAAATCTCTGTGGAATATCCATTTTATGTTTTTTTTTAACTTTGATAATGTTTAAGACTAAACTCAGTTCCTTTAGATAATGACTAAGATGCACTTCTTTTTGGCTTTTTAGATGTGTGTGTATACCTCCCGCTTTCAATTGGAATCCTTCTTGAAGTGGTAAACACTGTGCCCTCTGGTTCTCAAACTACAACTGGTTATTAAAATAGGAATTTGTGAAATAAATTAAATAACAATATATCTCCTGTTTCCCCACCATTTATATATTTTAGCAAGATGCAAAAATTTTATTATTTACAGTACACATAGTGCTCTTACTGTCTAGCATCTTTGACAAATGCTTTCAGATGTTGTTCTTGGTTTGAATACATATTTATATCTGTGCAGGCTTCTCAGATTTCTCCTCATAGTTATTCATTATGATGGATATATATACCTGCTTTTAAAGACAGGAGCATATGATTTTGTTTAAGCAAGCAAGAAAAAGTATATTTATATGTCAGGGCTCCTCAGATAAAATAACTGACATCAAACTGGATTTCCAAAGGAAACAGACATTCTTTGGTGAACATCTGTTTAATTCATCAATATCTATATGACATATACAAAATCCTTGGCATCACATTTTGAGATTCTTTGTAACTGATCCTGTCATATATTCCTAGCCTAATTAATCTCTTAAATTACTCTGCCAGTCCTCTGTTCCTACTTTGATTCTCTAACAATATGAGAGTCCCTTTGCTAAAGACATTCCCAGAAATTCATCCTCATTTTTCTCTATCTGAAAGAAAATTTCCCTCTATCCTTAGAGATCTAAGGATATGAAACATTTTATTGATGCTTCCCCTTTTTGGTGCAGTTCTTGTTATTTCTCCTATGCCTTGGTACACATTTTCTGTTAATATATTGTGTCATGGCTGCTTGACTTTTTTTTGTTTTTTGCTTTATTTTTTTTGGTCGGGGGGATTCACCCAGGGCATATGAAGGTTCCCAGGCTAGGGGTCTAATCAGAGCTGCAGCTGCTGGCCTATGCCACAGCTGCAATGCTAGATCCAAGCCATGTCTGCTACCTACACCACAGCTCACAGCAGTGCTGGATCCTTAACCCACTGAGCAAGGCCAGGGATCAAACCCTCAACCTCATGGTTCCTAGTCGGATTTATTTCTGCTCTGCCATGGTGGGAACTCCCTGCTTGACTTTTAGAAGTTACTTTTGATGTATGTAATAGTCAAAGGTCCACTTGGAGGCAGGAACCACACCGTGATTTAAACATGGAAAGTTTAATACACAGAATAAATAATATATTTGAGTAACAAAGGATTGACTAGTCATAAAGAGGACTCCCTAGAATATAGGAGTAGTTGATGTAAAGAGCAGCGACTGCTTCTAGAGCTGAGATGCTGAACCCAAGGAAGAACCTGCACACCCCTTGCAGAGCCGACATCCAGCCTGAGAGGACACAGCCCTGGCTCACTAGATGATGAATGAGTCACTGAGCTGCTACAACAGGTGAATTTGCTGGAAATCTTTCTTTTAGGTACTGAAGAAGCCATCCATAGGGAGCGTCCTAACTAGTACATCTTTGCACGGCCAAGGAGGCACCAGTTCTCCACTGCTATGGCATTTGAGGGAGTAATGAAAAGAGCTATCCACAAAGAAATGTTGCATGTTGGTATTCATGGCAAAACAACCCCAAGAGTCTGCTGTCACTGGTATTTACCACTAGATTACAAAGTCACTAGCAGGTTTTGAGGGAAGCCATCTACAAGGAGGTGTCAGTCTCTCTGGATAGCTGAGGGCACAGCATCAGCAAGAGCATGGACAGGCAAACCTCAAATGGACATGTGGATGGTACAGACTCATAGAGATCATAGCACAGCCACACAGGCACAAATAATTCATTTTCAAGCTACCAGAAAACCTACCAGAGGGAGCTTGCTGGGTGCTATAGGCTGCCATGTGCTATTGGAGTCAGGCTCGGGAGAAACTGCATGCAGAAGCCTGATGAGAGGAGCACACTGGGACCAAAAAGATAAATTTTTTTCCTCCAGTGTCCCTCTAGTACCATATACTGATTACAAACTTAAAAACATGCAGGTTGGTAAAGGAAAAAACATAAAGCCTGTCTCCATTATTGCAGAGCAGACAGTGGAGTGTGGATTCAGATCTGACAAGCACTGTATTTGATATTGACACAATATACTTGTTTCATGACACTTTGAACAAATGAGAATTTCTTAGAAGACACGAATCACTTCTTATCCTTTCTTTTATGCTCAGGAATGTTTTGAATACAAATGGTATCAGAATTTAGCAAAAAGCTTCAAAGGGAAAAGTAAGCAGTGTTTGGATATGAAACTTGAATATGCTAAAATTACAGATAATTTATATGAGTATCTTCTAAAAAAGACGGATAGGAGTTCCCTGGGGTCCTAGTGGTGAAGGACTCAGTGTTCCCTTAACCACTAAGGTTACAGATAGGGCTCAGGTTTGTTATCTGGCCCGGGGACTTATACATGCTGCAGGTACAGCCAAAAAAAAAAGGGAAAGAGAGAGAGATGGATAAATATTTGATATTAAAAGGATGTAGGCACTTGATTCAGGAGTATAGACTGAAATATACTATTGTTCATCTGCTATCTGGAGAAACAACTTACCTTAAAACCTTAGATACTTCTAAAAAGTAGAGATTCTAATAATACCACCTGATGCAAAGTTTCTTTGGATTTAGAGCAATAGTGCATTAAACATGTAACAGTAACGGTTGCAAAGTCTGCTTGTGTTTAAAAATGAGGACAAATAACTTTAAAATGAATAAGTATTAATTTTCAAGATAGCTAGGGATATAGTATACCTGTATTTTCAATTCATTTCTCCCTTTGGAGATCCATTAAGTTGTATACAACCTAGCCTTCTGTTTTGTACCTTAGGACTGCATTTATTGTTTTTCCTCTAAAATATTCTCCCATTTTTAATTCATTTTTGATCTTGTTTCTGACGTTGACTGAATTACGCAATTCAGGGCCTTGGGAGTCAGAGTGGACCTCACATCTACCCACATTCAACATCTAATTGGTCACTAAATCATATTGATTCTATCTCTTTAAACTCAATACTTTCTCTTCTTAAACACTCTTCAAACTTTATTTCTAAATATTAATAATAACATGTTTTTGACTATTAATTGAACTTATTGTCTAGTTTATACCTTTAAAAACAATAATCTGATCATATTATTCCTCTCCTGAAAGCTTTTAATTCCATTTCCCCAATGACACCCTATCCCCTATTTCCTAGAGGATATAACCCATACTCCTTAGGATGATATACAAAGCCCTTGAGTTCTAGCCGCAGCCTAGCTATCTAGCTATATTTCTCTTTTTTCCTCATAAATATTTAATGCTCAGTCTCTAGTAAATCACTCACCATTCCTTGAAATTGCCATGATTTTTCATGTTTTCATATTTTGCAAAATGCATTTATTCTATCTTAAGTGCTATCATAATAATGTTTGACTTGTATCAGAAAATTGTGTAACTTATAGATGGCTTACTATATGTGTGATAATTTGAGCAGTTCTTCACATGTATTATCTAAATGCTATAGCTAATCTGTGAGGAAACAAATACAGTGAAGTTACATATAATGTCCAAGTTACAATATTATAAACAGTAAAGCCTGGGCATGGATATGATTGACACTAAAATCTATGCGATCAAAAAGATTTTACATGGAGTTCCCTTCGTGGCTCAGTGGTTAACGAATCCGACTAAGAACCATGAGGTTGCGGGTTCGATCCCTGGCCTTGCTCAGTGGGTTAAGGATCCAGCGTTGTCGTGAGCTGTGGTGTAGGTCGCAGATGCGGCTCGGATCCCACGTTGCTGTGGCTGTGGCGAAGGCCGGTGGCTACAGCTCCTGTTAGACCCCTAGCCTGGGAACCTCCATATGCCGCAGGTGCGGCTCTACATAAAGGCAAAAAGACAAAAAAAAAAAAAAAAAGATGTCACAGAACTACTTTAATCATATTTATCAGTGCGAAATCTTTTCTGACCCATCTACACATAAGACATTGGTAATCATCCTTTCTTTTATGTCATAACTAGGTCCGAACCTGTCTCTCTTATCTCAAATATCTCAGGAATTTATTTGTGGTTTTTATGTCCATCATTCCCATGAGACTGATATGGGATAAGGATTCTTTCTATTCGAGGTTATTGCCCAATGTATAGTTAGTTCTCCATAAACTATATTTGAAGTCATATGTGAATTAATGATACAAATTCTACCTTCTGTTTTGTAGTCTAGTTAGCTAATGCAAGAGATACTGGAAGTGTCATTAATTTTATGTGTTACCTTTGCATTCAGAAAGCATTTTGGAAGGAAAAAAACATCTGCAATACATATTAGAAGATGATGATGAGATTTTGACAGGTAAAGATCAAAGAAGACATTCCAAACATATTTAGTCTAATGGATAGTGAATCATCATATTCGATGTATTGCTTGCGTATGCTCTTGCTCTAACTTATTAGCTGTTTATTTATCTTTCAGGATGTAGGCAAGTAGCAACTATATGCAGAAGTCAGAGGAACATTTCTCACATTAACCTGATGAGATGCTATCCCTTTGGAATCCCTCTCCCCACTCAGCATCAAAGAGCCTCCCTGGAACTGGCCTTTCACACTTTGTCTCTCCTGCCTGAGTGAGGCTCATGTGAAGTTTATATAAGACATGTGAACACACTGAATTTGTTTTTGCCTCTAGAAGCTATCATTTTTGCAATACATTGCAATTCAAAGCATGTTCCCTACATAAATATCTTTGAGGCCACACACCTATATATCATGTCTGTGGTTTTATATACATTATTATACCCTTCATAGTAATTCTACAAGGTGCATTTTCCTTTTTTAATTAAGAAATTTATGTTGCAAAAGTCTCATTTTTACTATTTATAGTGACTCATTGTGATAGGTTGGTAATTCAAAACCACTTATTTCTGTCTTACACCAAAGCTTTTGCTTTTTCAGCCAGGCAACTCTATCTTTCAGTATGAGCACAGGTTCAGAGGGTAAGAAACCATATTGAATATTCTGACAATGAACTACAGAGTAGACAATTTTGGCCAAATCTGAGATTCTCAGTGTTGTTTTTGTATTAGAATCACCTGGAGAGGTTTTAAAATTTTTGCTCTGGTTGAATCAAAGTCCTCCATCATAGACAAATCAAATCACAGTCTCTGAGAGCAGGGACACACAATCCAAAGGTTAAGTTCCTGAGTGATTCTCATATTCAGCCAATGCTGAGAACACTGAACTGAAGTGAAGGACATATGTACAGGGCAGAGTGTTTAAAAACATGACTATGGGAGTGTTTAAAAACAGGTCTAGAGAAAAGAATCCTATGTTCCTTACTTAGTAAGAACTCTGTCACCATAGGCTAATTATTCAGTCTACATTTATTTGCCCATAAGATGGGAATAAACTAAAATATGTAAACTGCTTAATATATGGTTTAATTAACAGGTTTAATTAATGGCAATTCTTACTATTTATAAATAAATAGCAAATAAATTTGAAAAATTATACTAAGATTATGTTGGGAAATATCTAAGTACTGGAGAGGATTATCATGAGTGTAGATGACAGAAACAAATTGTATCAGAGATATATTTTTTACTCAGATGCTAATGATTTTTAAAATTTTCCTATTTACATATTCTTTGCAGCAAGTAATCCGTGATATTAATTACACACAGTTTTTAATTGGCATAAGCTTATAAATTCTCATTATCTCATAATGATGAGAAAAGATAAAAGAGTGTCTGGTCTTGGTAATGTATGAATAATGAGAAATATTGTATACTTTGTTTTACTAAGCATCAGGTATTTTTCTGATGAATGGAATTTTAGATGTCTTAATTGGCCTTTGCATAATGCCATTTACTATCTCTCTCTCTCTCTTTTTTTTTTAGACATTACTAGTCTTAAATAACCTAGAAGCAAAAAACAGCAATGAAAGTTTAGCTGTTTTACATATTAAGACACTTTCCCATTCAGTTCTTATTTGATTCTCATAAGCCCCAAGAAGGGAATGAAGAACCTGTATGTGGTTTAATGGTTTGTACGGAGGTGGCTAGATAAAGAACCCTTTCCTTCTTACTCCTAATCTAATGTTTCTCTTATAACATACACCCTTATTTAGAATATGTTGGAAGTACAGAAGCTAGGAATTAATGCTTTGGCCCAGGTACGAGGGCAACCCTATGAACTTGGAGTGAATAGCTCAGAGGACTCTGAAGGATCACTACTTCTTTATAGGTCTAAGCTGAAAGTCAGAGAAACAGTCAAGATAATAGGAAATAATTCTCAAAGAATCAAACAGCCAGTGCTGACTCAGCCAAAAACCAGATAGTTCAAGACATTGATGCCAGCAAACAGAAAGAGAGTAAAGAAATATACTATGCAGTCAGTCTCTGGTCTTCCTATGTAGGACGTAAGTAGTCCTGGCTGCAAAAAAATTTATAGAAAGAAAACCTTTGGCTTAAAGGAGTGTCAGAATCCTTGCAAATATTCTGGAAATACTGGGAGGTGTGATAACACCTGTGGTTTCCTTTCAGTAGGTAAATTTCCTCAGTTATGTATAGAATGCATCCTTTGCACTATAGTTGATGTTTTGGGAAACAGTGATGTGTATTCAAATATTTCAATACTCCATTCAATTTGGATTCAAATTTTGCTGAAAGTGATATTCATTAAAAGTTTTGCATTGTAATTAGTAATTTTATTATAAATTGTATAAAACGTCTCTCTTATGTTAATCTAATATCAGTTGAGGCATTTAAAATTTCAAATTAATAGGGTAACTTAGATACAATACTAAATTAAATTCTCTAATGTATAGATTAAAGATAAAACAGCTAGTTACAGCCAGCTATTATTTGTGGAAATATGCATAAAGTATTCTAAATTTGACTTAACACATGGTAAAGAAATTGACAGGTAAGTTTAAATACTCATGTATGTATAGCCAGTTTGAAATTATATGCTTTAAACATAGTCATTTTTGATTTGTTGTGTTAAAGTGTCTTAGTCTAAGAAAATTTAAACCAATTTCTTGAAAAATTTATTTTCATAATTTCTAAAGCAATTTTATTCCTTGTAAATAATTCCAGTACAGAAGTATATAGAACAAAATGTAAGAAGTACATTAAATTTAAACAAACAATACCTCTGGCAATGAGAGAATGAGATTTAAAAGAGGTTATAATAAACAGGTCAACAAGCTTATTTGTAATGCCTAATTTCTTTAAGGAAAAGGAAAGGTAAAATGACAAAACGTTTCCATTGACAATTAAGGATGTTATGTATCTAAAAGTTAGTTTTATTATATTTAAATTTCTCAAAAAACTTTAAAGATTTAAATTAGACTTTATTGCTATTTGATTGAGCTTGATTTAACTTCTTTAACACACTATAGACATCTGAACTGGACTTTAAAATAATTGTTTAATTCTAGAAGCATTCATTTCTACATTCATTAATTTGATACCAAAAAAAAAAAAAAAGAGATCTACTGTGATCACCTCTGAAAATGTATTGGGTTTCCTCCCTGCACACAAAACCCCAAAACATCCTAAAAGCTATTTTGAGTAATGCTTCCTCAAACATAACAAAACAAAAAGGCCATGCTTTCCTTTTCCGTTTTCACGTAAAGGTCCTCAAGTGATTGGTGAGGACCTTTACATGAAAATGGAAAAGGAAAGCATGATATGAACAACTGCTTACTAAAATATTTTCTCCCCATCCCTTATATTTCACTGCTAGGGAAGTCAAAGGTGATTGAAGTTAGAAACAGAAAAAGCTAAACTTAGAGCACTGTTGTTGAATGACACTTTCCTGATTTATTGCCACTTAGATCCAACATAAACTAAGTGTAAATTCAGAAAGTGTCATTAAAATAGTATATAAATAAAACAAAATGGAAAGCTCAAAATATAATAATACCAATAGAAAAAAACTTATGAAGAAATTTATTGCTGCCTTCTAGTTGCCTGTGTTTATCTTTTTATTTTTTCTTCAATAAAGAAATTTTATTAATGATTCAATTATCAGATAGTAGTTAATAATGCCTTGGTTCCATATGTCTCTCATCCAGGCAATATTAGGTAGTTATTTGAACTACGACTGAATTTCTTAAAATTTGAGGTTCTAAGTAAGGCCATTCCCATGGTTATTCTCATCTGTTTCTCTAAATTAGTGTTACATGGTTGATTTTAGATTTTAAAAGTATGAGATTAAAAAAGTTAAATTGGTTCTATTTTGCAGGACTTTTCAGGGACTTTAATAACCTGATTGCAATGTTAAGCTTTATTTTTTATTTTTATTTCTTTTGCAATGTTAATCTTTAAAGGGTGCTAACTGTAAGCCACAGTTTACAGAATTGTATTTTTATCAATTTTTTTCTGTATAATCTCTCAAGAGTATCATTTCTTAGAAAATATTTTGAGATGCACTGAACTTACTAAAGGATAACAGAAATGATTCCAAAGAAAGCCAGCCAGTCAGGAATTCGTTTCTGAGTGTTCAAGAGACCAGATATATGTCCCCAGGTATATTCAAGGCCAGTGTGCAATCAAGAGGCTGTACTTCAAAGAAAGAGAAGATATTTTGTCTCATTATCAATATAAGCCTTTCTAATAAAAACCATGGTGTATTAAAAGTTATAAATTTCATGTTTATTTTCTCTAAATCTTCCAACAAGGTAGTAATTCCTCCATTTTATAGATGATGATACTGAGAATTAAAACATTTTAGCAACCACTTAAAGGCCGTACAGATAGTAAGTGGCAAAGCTATGACTCCAGCTCACATGTGGGTAGAAAATGGATTTTTCCTATCATTCTTTTTACCTAGATCATTTATCAAATTTATCAAAACATCAGAACCTTATGAAATACAGTTCAGTTACAGTAAAGGACGAATTTACTGAAAAACAATGAATTAAAAATATTACTAAATATAGACTAAGAAAAATGAAGAGGCCTTGATTTCTATGAGAATTCTGAAGTTGATGAAATATTAATGATAGATAAATTGTAGGATTTGAAATATACTCTCACAGGATATGTTGAAGACTAAGAGAAGAACCTTAATAATTATCAAGCAGGAATATGTTCATGCATAAAAGGTTAAAAATAATATAGGCATGGAATGGAATAGTTTCACTAATGCAGTGTCTGTGAGGGGAAATACTGAGAAAGGTAAGAATTAGGTGGAAAAATATCTTATAGCAGGTTGAATAAATTTCCTTTTACCCTTTATGAATCATGTAAGTTTGAACTCTAAGATAAAGAATGTCAGCAGAGACAAATATGAGGAGAACAAAAAGAAGTTGTCTATTGCTAATTGGCACACAATTATTAAAATTAGTAACTACGAATATATCATAGATTTTCTAATGATATATGAAACAACAGTGTATGGCTGAAGAAGGTAAATTTTTTGAGAACATAAATTCTTTTTTTATGACAATCCCTAGCATCCAGAGCAGTGACTAGATCATAATACATGCTTGACTAACATCTCTCAGAAGCAAAATTGGCCATCCATAATCACACATAAAAAGATTGCAGCACGGATGGGAAGACAGATCTGTTTGACCTTTTTCCACCAAATCCATGCCTTATAGTTACTAGAAGCAATCATCCAACAGTTTGGTAGAATATATATAGTTCATAGTACAATAGGCAACATCTTGTATCTTGCTAGAATTGTGATTAATTTTAGTATTGCTATTATGTGAATAAGATATATTTACTCTTTAATAAAGGGTATGAACCCTATAAACTCTGATATTTCTTCTAAGTATTTTATTTATTTACCTTCCATATATACAGCAATAGCAAATCCTTGGCCTACAAAAATATTACATAAAAGATATGCGACTGTGTTTCTAGGATCAGACATTGTCCACCCAATGCTTGACAGGCCATACTTTCTGATGACTCCAGGGACGTAACGGTGATTCTTATAACACTGACAATAAAAGTGAGAGTGCACACTAGTGACAGTAAGAACAGGGGATGTGTTGATAATGGTGAATAATAACTAGTATCATGTGTAAAATTAACAAGAACTTGTAGGTGTTGTTGGTGATTAATGGGAATTGAGATAAAGAGAAACATCTTTGAAAGGTCTGAGCTAGATAACAGGGATAGGCTGTGTGTGAAAAGGAATTTTAGGAGTATGAAGTATAGATTAAGAAAGACATAGAATGGAGACAATTTTTTCTTCTTAGGCATCAAATCATCTTCCTTTTAAAGTAGAATGCATACAATACTATTAACTTCTCAAATTTGGTGAAATTTATTAAAACATTCTCTTGTGCAGAATACATGATTATCTTTATTATACAAATATGTTTAAGCCATTTTTGTAAAATAACTATGATTTACTTTTCTAGCTTTTGCGTATTTATTTCTAATATTTCTTTGGCCAAGCATTATCTAGTACCTGAGACACTTTTCTGCTAAAGTTTTTCATCTTGGATGCTACCTCATGGCAAGAATTTTATATTCTGGGAAGAATAATCTTATTAACATAAATTTCTACAAAGGAAGCTTTCACTTTTTAAATTAACTGACCCCTCATTTGACCTTTATCTCTCATGCCCTTTAAAGGCATGCAAAACAATGTAGGGGAAAAAAATGAACGGATTGGTGTAGGATTTGATTGATATAAACATTTTAATTTTCAATTAAAATACCTTTTATTCTTCATTTCATATTTCAAAACACTGAACATAGTGTTTTGTATATTGCTGACAGTTTCCATTCCATGTAAAACTTTTAGAAATATGCCAAGTCATTTATTCGGTAAGGACCTATATCTAAGTAGCCATATTTGACAGCAAACTTTGAGTGCTGACAATGTTTAGAAATAGTTCATTTATCAGATTAACAGACATCTAGAAGTTCCCCTCAAATGTTCAGATTTCTGAACTTCATGATAACTTACTTAACCTGAATCTCCAACTAAGTGACCTAAGGAACTTCATCCCCTCCATCAAATAATTGGTAATGCTTGTCAAGAACTGTAACTTAAATGAAACCCAATACTTACTATATTTGAACTGCTAAAATCAAAATAGGACTATTCTGATATTTCACTTTCCATATCCGCTTTTATTCTGCAACACCTATGTCTGTGATTGGAAGGAAGGATAACCTACATAGGTTCAGTCAGCTGCTCACAAGTTCCTCTGACAGCATTGTAAGCCTATGCTGTGTATATAGAACTATCGCCTACATAAAGTGAGAAATTATTCTAGAATCCAGCTCCAGGAAATTTTGTTTCCTCTGAGATATGTGTGCTCACTGATAACCAGATTTTATTAATTTTGAAATAAATTTATTCAGAATTCATAATTATTTTACTATAGAACTGTGTGACCTATATTTGCAGATACCTAGGTAGTAGATAAAATTATCCTCAACAGAATTAGCTAACTAAATTAATAACTTCACTTGAGTTGGAAGAATACATCTAAACGAAATGGTAACTTATTTAAGAAAACACACGATTTAAGTATCGTTAACAGGGCATTTGTACAGAATATGCTAATTATAAGTATCTCTTATCTCTTCATTAAACTAGATATGTCAGAACTGTTACTTAAAATTTGTTTAATAATTAGTTTGTGTTACTTTATGGACCTGAAGGGAATGAATTCACATTTGTTTATGAATATCCTACATTTCAGACGTTTAACTAATTAAGGATAACCTTCTCACCCCAGTTAACTGCTAATTAATGAAGTTTTATATTATTTTTTCCTCTCCTGTTTGTTTTTGGTAATAGGTAAACAGCATCAACAAACATTATTTTCCAAGAATCGATAGCCTATTGCTGTGCTCTACTTCAGTACATATTGAAATAGGGAGAAGTACTAAAAGAGAGAAAACAAAATTAAGCCTGAGTGAGCACCTGCATCAAGCTTAGGATATTGATAACACTTCTGTATTTTTTTTTAATTTAAAAAAAATTTAATAATCGTTATTTTTTCTATTAGAGTTGGTTTACAGTGTTCTGTAGATTTTCTACTATACAGTAAATCATATTTTCTAATGTAATTCACACGATAGCATCTAATTGCTTCTAAGAACAGCAAACTGAGGCTAAGAAAGATAACCTATTTTTTCAAGACCATTTAATCAGTAGGACAACTGGGATTTACATCTGTTTGTCTAGTTCTAAAACTCTATGTTTTAAATCCTATTTTAAAATATTTTTATATTCTCAATAAACTGAGCAGAGATAAGCCTAAATTTTGTAATCTGTAATCTATATGATTTTTATCCATCAGTATGATATCACTTTATTTTTTAAATATTTTTTATTGTTTCTATCATAGCTGGTTTACAGTGTTCTGTCAATTTTCTGCTCTACAGCAAGGTGACCCAGTCACACATACATATATACATTCTTTTTCTCACATCATCATGCTCTATCATAAGTGACTAGATATAGTTCCCAGTGCTATACAGCAAGATCTCATTGCTTATCCATTCCAAAGGCAATAGTTTTATATTCCAAAGTATTTACTATCTTCCAGACATTTTTGCATTAAAATTCCTCTAATTTAACATATTTTTGATAACTTTAGTATGAATAAAGTATAAAACTTTAGTATTAATAACCAAACTTTATTTATTAAGACTTTTTTTTCATTCTCATTTAAAAATATCTTGTATCAGCCATAGGTTGTGTACATGTTTGCAGCACAGATATGTTATGGGCAGACCCTGGGAGGTACTTTCTGCTGAATTACTAAGAGATCTTTCATAGATTTTCTTTTGAGTTGTGTTCTTTATAATTTTATGGTTTTATTACACTCATTTAAAATAGAGCAAAAATCTTTCTTCTTCCTCGATCTACAGTCTCTTTTACTTTAAAAAGAGAACAAGGTTATTCCGTTTAAAGTAGAATGGATTGCAGCAGCTCATTGTGCAATTACAGAGCATATCATGCAGCAATCATCTGACCCTTCTTTCAGGGGACCATTTGAGACAGTCTCTGTCTTTCTCAGGAGGAGACAGAATGAATGATTAAGCTGTCATTATCTCCTAGTGTCAGTGAGAGGACATGAGTTCCAATGCTATATTGCCTGACATTTAAACTCATTCGTTGAGATACTGAGAAAGAGGAGGGATAGGGAAAAGAGAGAGCCAGCTTTAAAGTTGTGTCAGTGTATAAGGACATTTTAGGACTTTTGCCCACACTAAAATTTAACTTGCATGTCATGTAACAGAAAAAACAGAACACATGAAATGAACATCGCCGTTTTATATCTGCTTCATCTACATCACTGTGAAAAGAAAGCAACAGAAATTTACTCAAGGAACCTAAGGATTGTGAATGACTTTTCAGAGGATGGGAGTATGTGTGTTTCCCAGAAAACCAAGGGATGTTCTTAAAATTACTAATGGCTGGTCTGAGAGATACAAAATGAGAGTGGGATTAAAAAGGTAAAGCACAAATCAAGAAAAAAGATGAGCTAAGTGCTAGACGATCCAGCTCCAGTACAGAGTTAAGCACTTTGATTCTAAAGTCAGGAAAACTTGGGTTCAAATGCTGGCTTCCCTACTTAGTAGTTTTATGACCTTGTGCAAGTTAAAGTGTGCAGACCTCATTTTCTGCCTCTGTAAAATGAACATTACAGCTGTCTCTTACATTTTAATACTGCTGTCACAATTAATGATATAGTGCATAAAATAGCATTGGACAATGATTGGTGGTATAATAAGAATGCAATAAATATGTGTTGTAGCTATTAACCCTCTACATTGTATACATTTAAAAAGAATTAGGAGTTCCCTTCTTGGTACAGTGGAAAGAAAACCATCTAGGAACTATGATGTTTTGGGTTTGATTCCTGGTCTCACTCAGTGGGTTAAGGATCTGGCGTTGCCGTGAGCTGTGGTGTAGGTCTCAGACTCGGTTTGGATCTGGCGTTGCTGTGGCTGTGGTGTAGGCCGGCAGCTGTAGCAGACCCCTAGCCTGGGAACCTCCATATGCCGCAGGTGTGGCCCTAAAAAAAAGGGGGGGTTTAGTATCTTATTTGGAGAAAAGCATGAACTTAATTGTTTATGGCATATTGTGATGATGGTTTCACGAGTGTAATTTCTCTCCAAACTTATCAAGGTGTATTAAATGCATAGAGCTCTTTGCATGTAAAGCATACCTCAATAAAGTAGTTCAAGTCTTTTTAATAAAAAATATAGGCTTAAAATTTTAAAAATAAAGGAAAGATTAGTATGCAAAAATTAATTCTACTTATTCCTAGAATAAGAGCAATGAAAACTTGCGCAGTTATAGTGTTCATAAAGTCTATTTGAAGAAAGCAAGCGAAATTCATTAGATCAAAGAAAGATCTCTACTGATTTAAAAAGGACATTGAAAGGTGCAGTGGATGTTATCTTAGCAAAATCTCTGGAGTAAATTTAATCAGAGATGTCCAACAGCTGTCTCTTAAAAGCATGTGTCGATGAAAGCCAGAGGCATGAAGATAATCCAACAAAGCAAGAACAGCCTTAAGAGGGACACAGCAATACAGGCCAACTACTCATAGTTCTTAATCTTTCTTTACAGATTTATTGAAGTATAATTCACAAATATAATTGCAATATATTTAAATTGTACAATGTGATGATTTGACATACATATACATTGTGAAAGGAATTCCCAAAGTCATATTAATTAATACATTCACATTCATCACCTCACTACTCTGGTTCTTCTTTCTTTTAAACTTTTTGTTGAGAACAATTAGGACCTACTTTCTTAGCAAAATTTAGTTATTCAATATAGTATCATCAACTGTAGTGACCATGCTATACATTAGACCCTCAAAATTAATTCACCTTATAACTGAAAGTTTGTTGTACCTTTTTATCCATCTCTCCTCAACCCTTTCCCTTCCCTTAAGCCTCTGACAACCATTCTGCTTTGTTTCTGTGAATTCTACTTTTTTTTTCTTTTTTTAGATTCCATATAAGTGATCATGTGAGGTATTTGTGTTTCTTTGTCTGACTCATTTCACTTAGCACAATGTTCTCTGAGTTCATTCATGTTGTTGCAAATGTAAGTATTTCCTTCTTTTTAAAAGTTGGATAATATTCCTTATATACGTACATACACATATCTTTTTCCATGCGTCCATCAACAGACAGATTGTATCCACATCATGACTGTCATCAATAATGCTGTATTGAATAATACAGAAATCTCTCTGATATAGTGATGTTATTTCTCTGTATATAGACCCAGAAATTCCATAAATGAGATTGCTGGATCATATAGTATTTCTGTTTTTAATCTTTTGAAGAACTTCTCCACTGTTTCCATTATGTCTGGATCAGTTTACATTTTCACTAACAGTGTAGAGGACTCCCCTTTTTTTTACAACCTCACTGGTATTTGTTATCTCGTCTTTTTGATAATAGCTTAACAAATGTGAAATGACACCTCACTGTGGTTTTGATTTGCATTTTACTGATGGTTGGTGATGTTGAGGATTTTTTCATGCATCTGTTGGCAGTAGTATGCCTTCTTTGAAAAAATATCTGTTAAGGTCACTTGCCTGTTTTTACTTGGATTGTGTTTGTGTAAATTCCTTATAGGATGATCCCTTATCAGTGTTAATCCCTTATAGGATATATGGTTTTGTGAATATTTTCTTATTCCGTAGGTTGTCTTTTCATTTTGTGGAGGGTTGCTTTTGCTATACAGAGGCTTTTTAGTTTAATGCAGGCCTTCTTATTTATTTATGCTTTTGTTGCCTTTACTTTTGGTGTCAACTCCCAAAAATCATTACAAGGAGCAGTGTAAATGAGTTTAATTCCTATGTTTTCTTCTAAGAGCTTTATAGTTTCAATTCTTTTGTTCACATCTTAATCCATGTTGAGTGAATTTTGTGCATGGCATAAGTGCTTCAGTTTCATTCTTTTGCATGTGGCTATCCGGATTCCTCAGCACTATTTATTGATGAGACTACCCCTTCCCTGTTGTGTATTCTGGGCACCATTACCAAAAATTAGTTGATGTTATATGTGTGGGTTTATTTCTGGGCTCTCCGTTCTTTTCCACTGATCCAGGTATCTGTTTCCATGCCAATACCTACTTTGTTGATTACTACAGCTTTGTAATATAGTTTATAATTAGGGAATCTGATACCTCCAGCTTTGCTCTTTTTTACTCCAGGTTACATCAGATATTCAGGGTAGTTTGTGGTTTCATAGGAATTTTTAGGGATTCTGTGAAAAATCAAGTGTAAGATTTGGAATATCAAGGTCCTCCCAGGGGAAAAATGTTTATAATGAGTGAGACCTTTCGTGAAACAATTTATACTTTGCCTTTTCCAGTTTTTAAAATAATCATTAACATAGTCACAGGTATGAGAAATAGAATTGTAGCAAAAGAGTCAACTTAATGTTTTAAGTGTTAACTTGGACTTCTCCAAATGTATTTGGTTTTCGAACTGCTTTTCTTTCATAATGCCTAATGATATCCATGCAAGCAGTATTTTCAGAGCACTAGGAGATATCCATAATAAGTCATGGTCTCAAGTATTTATTAAGCATAAATATTGCTTATTACAAGTCAGATTTTGATAAAGCATCAGAATTAGGTTATATAGGACTCTGGGGTGTATTGATACATATGATTCAACCATAAATTCCACTGAGGGCCTATCAAGAATGAACATTTGTTTATTCATCCAGTCATATTAGTGACAATATCACTAAAAAGCAAATTTACAGTTTATAACACTAGAGCTCAGGGAGATTTTTGCTTTTATCTGCTTGATGATGTTTCTTTAATTCTATAGAGCAGTTTACCTGGCATTTTTTAATTCTGATAAATAATTATACATGCCCCGTTTAACTAATGCAGGTTTTAATCATCACCTAAACTGCTCTATATGAAGAATAAAATATTTTCCAGTTTTAAAAGACTGTCATGATATTTCATTAGCTAAATTGAGGGCAAATTGAAGGCAAATTTGTAGTATGTCTTTTTATTAACTGCATACAGATAGGGATGTGCTGTTTTCAAATTGCTGGTTGTCAGAAGGAAAAGTTTTAGGCACCAGATTATTTCTTAGCTTATTAACAACTGGGGTGACATGCTCCTGCAGGACATTTTGCCTCTTAGAATCTTACTCCGGTTACTTTCTGGTGGAGGATAATCACTGTTAAGCAAAAACTAGCATATGTTAACTTCTGCAAGAACAACCATCCTGAAATTAAAAGCCAATGCTTTTATTTATTTTTTTATTTATTCACATTTTATGACATATGTTTGTGCTACAGTTTAAAAGTTACAGGTGTATGATACAGTGATTCATAATTTTATGGGTTATACTTCATTTATAGTTTACATAAAATATTGATTACATTCCCCACATTGTAAAATATATCCTTCTAGCTTATCTTACAACTAATGGTTTTTCCTCTCCTCCTGTTTTGTCTCTCCTCCCTGCCTTCCCCCTTTGATAACCAGTATTTTGTTCTCTATACCTTTGATCTTGCTTCTTTTTCATTATATGTACTTGTTAGTTGTATTTTTTAGGTTCCACATGTAAGTAATATTGTACAGTATTTGTCTTTCTCAGATGATTTAGTGATGCCGAGCATATTTTCTTGTGCCTGCTGGCCATCTGCATTTCCATTTTGGAAAAAAAAATGTTTATTTGGTTCTTCTCCCATTTTTTAATTGGGTTCTTTGTTTTTTTGATGTTGAGTTTTATGAGCTATTTATATATGTTAGATGTTAATCCCTTATTGGTCATTTGCAAATATTTTCTCCCATTCAGTAGGCTGTATTTCATTTTGTTGATGATTTCCTTTGTTGTGCAAAAGCTTTTAAGTCTGGGTAGGTACTATTTATTTGGTTTTGCTTTTATTTCCTTTGTTTTAGCAAATGGTAAACAAGCTTGTAGGAAGCATTATAAACAGGGATAGATAAAGATGCCTGGAGAAATAAGCTTGGAGCTACATATTCATTTAGTACAGAGAAATGCTTGTTCAGGAAATTCTGCCAGTAACGCTTAGAGTGCTGTTTCTCATATGTGACTGTACATTACTTTTACCCACTGGCTTCTGTATCTGAATTGTATGAGATCCTATTGTCAAGGCAGATTTCAAGGGTAACCATCAGACACAGTTTTTTAGGATGGGACCATTTCTCCTTCCCCAACCTCCAAGTAACTCTGAGGCTCACTACAATTTGAGAATGATTGGGTGAAAGGCTATGATAATTTCCTTCCAGTACATTTCTTAATATGTGCATACATAGAAGCATGCATACATATACACCTTAAGAAAAAAAAAAAGAAACGGTATTGAGTGTACATTTTCTTGCACAATTTGGGGAGAATTTCCATATTAGCTTGTTATTCAGCCTTATTCTTTGAAGTGACTGTATGATTTCTGTAAAACCGGCTGTTCCATTAATAATTTAATCATTCTCCATTCATAGGCATTGATATTTCTTTGTCTAATTTGTGTAATTGCAAACAATGTTGTAATGATATTCTTAAGCACAAATCTTTGGAATATGTGCTTGTATTTCTGCAAGGTAGATTGGTAGAAGATGAATTTTTTGGTCCATCCAAGGTTATCAAATTGTGGTGGTTGTATTTCACCGTATTACCAAATGGCCATTATTTTTAGAACTGACACGTTTTAACATTTTAAGCACATAACCTAGTTTCAAAGTATAAATTGTATTTTCTAAAAATGTTTTTCAAAATATAAATGGAAAATAATATCCTATGTTTGAGTTTTACTTATCAAGCAGTAAACTCAGAAAATTAACATTAAAGTAATACAGCAAATGATAGCATTAATATGTTGGTGATGATTCCAAATTCAAATAATATGCATAAATATTATAAGTAAATAATAAGAGCACGGACATTCACAGTGCACTCCAGAGCTTCTCGTTCTGAAGGCTAATGTTACTGTCAAAGTAGGAGTGATAAAACAATGGTAATATGGAAAGTTTTCCTGGTCAACCAGGACTTGTACCTATAAAAAATGTCTGTGTTCCTATCTGAGGACAAGATTTTATAGAGATAAAAAATTGTTCTTATTCTGTCTGCTTTGAGTCTATAGCCCTCATATATAAGTCAGGATTTGGAATTTAACATCAGAGATCCTAGCTTTTGTTGTTCATGATTGCTGAAGCCAAGTGAATGAATCCAAAAAATTTAAAAATAAGTGAAAATATATTCCACTTTTAGAATCTCTGACTATGAGACAGGTAATGAATTAGAGAACAGAATAGAATTTATAATGGACTAGAAAATTGCTTCCTTTAAAAATAACTTAGGTAAATGAAAATAAAAACACTTTACTCGAGATCCTGTGAATTTAAAAAAAAGTAACAAGTAGAATAATAGACAATTTAGCTAAAACAGATATTATTTGACAAATAATTTGCTTTATTTTACCTTAAATCACAATACATTTAAGATTTCTGAACATTACTTTATTCTTTGACTTATGTATAACAAAGAAAAGAGAACTCTGTAGTTCAAAATGGCTTTCCCATCTTGAACGTGTAGTGGAAAATAGAGATATTATTTCTTGCTAATATGTTCCGTGATAATACGCAGACCCTTCTCCTAGACTGAATGGAATATCCTCTTCCCACTTTGTATCATCTTCACTACCAGAGATATTATTTCTTGCTAATATGTTCTGTGATAATACCCAGACCCTACTACTAGATTGAGTGGAATATCCTCTTCCCAGTTTATATCTTCTTCACTTGTTGCCAGTGCAACAAGTGTTCCATTGTACTGTGTCTAACTTTCCTTTTCAACACCTCCTTTAGAATAGCGCATGGTTTAATCTGATTTCAAGAGAGTTCCAAGGTGTTTTTTAAATTCTTAGTCTCAAAAGCCCTTTACATTCTCAGATAAATAGTGAAGACCCAAAGATCAAAGAAGTTGGCAAACTGTGGCCTGCAGCCCATCTCCTGTTTGTATGAGCAAATATTATTTGAACTGAGCTACTCCCATTTATTTTTGTATTATTGATGGCTGTTTTCTCTCTGTAATGGCAGAGTTGAGTAGTGTGACAGATGCCAAGCCTAAATTATTTACTATCTCGTCCTTTGCAGAGAATGTTTGCCGCCTCTGGTTGATGTAGGTAATAGCTAGTGATTTTACTATATGAAAATTTAAAGCTTAGAAAATGTTAAAACTGAAAAATAATTTTAGCACACTTTCCATTAACCATCAGAGCTAATAGTCACTTTCATGTTAAAAAGAGAAGATAAAAGGCCAATAACATCTTTTTTTTTCTTATTAACAATGAATTTTATTTCAGTTGTAGGTATGCAAAGATCATAAGTCAATTCGATAGATTTTGTGTCCCAACCCACAGTGCATCCCCCCACCCCCCAGACTGTCTTATTTGAAAAACCAAGGTTTTCCAAAATTTGTGAGTCATTGTCTGTTCTTCAAATAAGTTCATTGTGTCTCTTTAGTTTCCACATGTAAGTGGTAGCATTGGGTGTTGCTGTCTAATTGTCTGACTGGTTTCACTTCGTATGATAATTTCTAGGTTCATCCATGTTGCTATAAATGTTGTTATTCCGTTCCTTTTAATGGCTGAGTAATATTCCATTGTGTGTATATACCATATTTTCCCTATGCACTCCTCTGTTGATGGGCATTTAGGTTGTTTCCATGGCCTGGCTTCTTCCCTCTCTAGAGGCTTTAGATGTAAGGTTAGGTTGTTTATTTGAGCTTTTTCTTGTGTCCTGAGGTAGGCTTGTATTGCTATATACTTTCCTCTTAGAACTGCTTTTGCTGCATCCCAGAGGTTTTGGAGTGTCGTGTCTTTGTTGTCATTTGCTTCTAGGTCTCTTTTAATTTCCTCTTTGATTTCTTCAGTGATCCATTGGTTGTTTTCTTGTTTTTGTATCCATTTGGCTAGTCTATGTCTTTTGGTTGGGGTATTCAGTCCATTAACATTTAACGTAGTTACTAATATATATGTTCTTATTGCCATTGTAATAACTGTTTGGGATTTTTGTTGCT
>PVHT020000886.1:2484073-2526374 GCA_004024745.2 Catagonus wagneri | reverse complement strand
CGTTCTTCTGCCTCCTGTATTCTACTGTTGGCTGCTTCTAATTAATTTTTTATTTCAGTTATTGTATTTTGCATCTCTTCTTGTTTAATTTTTACAGCTTGTATTTCTCTGCTCAGTGTTTCCTGTAAATGATCAATCTTTGCCTCCAGTTTATTTCCAATGCCTTGCATCATCTTCAGCATCAACAGTCTAAAGTCTCTTTTTGAGAGGCTGGTAATCTCCTCATCACTGAGCTGTTTTTCTGGGCTTTTCTCTTTCTCCCTTATCTGTGTTATAGTTTTCTGTCTTTTCATTTTTATAGGTTTTTGGTGTGGTGACCTTTTTGCCAACAATAGAGTTGGAGCCTCTCTTAGTTCTGGCCTTTGCCTCCCCTGTCACTAAAGTTGGTATGGTGGGGAGCTTGCTGTAGGCTTCCCGATGGGAGGGAGTGTTGCCTGCCCACTGCCAGGTGGAGTTGATTCCTATCCCTCTGATGGGTGGGGCTTTGTCTCTGGATGAGATTAGAGGCTGGCTGTGTGCCTGTTTACTAATGGTTGGGGCTGTGATCCCACCTGGATTATTGTTTGGCCTGGGGCTTCTCAGCGCTATGGGAGGGACCAGATTTTCCCAGAAATGGCCACCTCCAGAGAAATGCAAGCTGATGAATGTTCCCTAGAGCTGCACGTTAATGCCCTTCCCCCACAACAAGCCACAGTCACCACTATTTTCCCAGGAGATCCTCCAAGAATTGCAGTCAGGTTCCACCGGGATTCCTATGGAATCTGCTTTGCCCTGGGACCCAGTGCACATGAAAGTCTGTGTGTGCTTTCAAGGATGGGGTCTCTGTTTCCCCCAGTCCTGTGGAGCTCCTGCACACAAGCTCCGCTGGCCTTCAATGCCAGATGCTCCGGGGGCTCTTTCTCCCTGTGCCCAATCCCCAGGCATGGGGTTTTGACGTGGGGCTCCGAACTCTCAGTCCTGTAGCTGAGTCTCTGTGATGCAGTTACTTTCCAGTCTGTGGGGCTTCCCACCCGGGAGGTATGGGGTTGCTTCTATCACGTAATTGTCCCTCCTACCTCTTGATGTGGTCTCCTCTTTGTCTTCTGGAGTAGAATATCTTTTTTGGAGGTTTACAGTCCATTTGGTTGAAGGTTGCTCGGTATTTGGTTGTATTTTTGCTGTTATTTGGGAGAGAAGTTGAGCTCCAGCCCTTCTATTCTGCCATCTTAATCCAATCTCCCCAATGCCAATAACATCTTAATATTGTTATGAAAATAGTTTTAACTTTCTGTAAGACTCTGAATGTGTACAAGGAATATGAGGGGTCCTCACAACATATTTGAGAACTGCTGGAATAGGATATGACAAATAGTAGGTACTCAACAAATAAACGAATGAATAAGCACTAGGAACAAAGGGGAACAAGTGTTTCCATAATGCCTTACAATTTACAAAGAACTTGTACGTTCATTTCTGTTTTAAGGAAGTTTAAGGAGGCAGAAGTATCAAAGAAAAGGATTTTAATATAGGAGATATTAAAGCACATTTGCAGGTCGAGAAAGAGGAATCTATAGCCTAGTGAACATGATTAAGAATGTGTATGACAGACAAAAACAATTTTAAATGAACCATAAAATGGCACTTAAATGACTTAGTTGGATTTTTCATATGGTGCAGAAAGTGGTATAATATAATACCACAGTAAAAAAAAAAGAAAAGAAAAATATGATGTGGTAATATAATATGTGGGGGATAGAAGAGGAATATTTGGAAGAGTGAAAACAAATTATCTTCAAAAGAAAATCTTTAAAGGAGGTTTGCTTGAGGAAATTTTACAATGGAAGACAAACTGCCTTCAAAAACTTTAGGGAAGTCTACTCTAAGTGTCAGATCCTTTCTTGACTTCACCTTATCTTTACCCTTCAGGTAAATTTTTAGTAACATTTTAAGTTTGTTATCTGAACTTCTGTGTGTCTCAACACCTCTTTTGTAATCAGAAGGTAATTTAAGAATTACTTCTGGTGTCTGATATACCAGTGTACTATGACTTCGCCTTTTGCATGCTCTATTCTGTTAAAGTAGTGAGATTTCGCCTGACATGTAGTTGTTCTCATCACCTATGTAATTGTACTGAAATGCGTATTCTCCATTGTAAATTAACTACAATCTGGTAGTTTTGATTAAACAATGTGTGATATATGTTTGAGTCACATTAGTGCATTACAGGTGTTACCCAAGTTGCTTATGGGAAAGGGTTTCTGGTATGTATATTGCTTTACTATGCACTCTATTCCTAGGGCATTTATCTAAATGCTCCACAGCATCCAACCATTCAGTTGAAAGAATGCTTAAGAGAAAAATAGAGATCAGCAGTTAGGAGCCTTAACTTGTCTAGAAACAATTTTTTCTATTACGTTATTGAAAATAAACACAAGTAAACTTCAGTAAGCCATGGTGTTTTACCTCCTTCAATATTATATTAACATTATTTGCACAGCAGGATGAGAAAGTAATCCCTGTGGAGATATTAAGGAAATCATTTATTTTTCTGTTAGATACACAAATGCATGACTGTGTGTTTTATCATACATAATAGCTTTTAATTGGGAGACATGAAAATTGAATATCACTACCATGTGTGACATGTGAATTATGATGTGATATTTATAAATATTTTAGTAGTTACCATTTTCCAGATGGAGGTAATATGTGTTTTTGCAAGTCCGAAACATCCTTTTTATGATAGTAGTCCACACTAATTTATTCTGGCTTTGCAATATGGATGCAGGTTCTCTGCACTGTACGTAGTATCATGAGCTTTTAGCAAATCAGACAATCCTAAACATGAATACACATCAAGATGAATGTTAGCAGTTCATTTGACTAATGAATATTAAATTGAATGTTTTTCTCAGTATGTGCTATAATTTGAAATAAAAGGGCTGAACAGATTTCCCATGTGCATTTTTGCTCACCACATGTAACCTTGGAAAGATAACTTTAAAAATGATATTTGAACATGGAGGAAATGACATTAAAGCCCATATACTATTATGCATGAAACTTTATCCCCAAACATCTTATTTTCAGGGGATAAGTTAATGTCATTCTCCTTTATCTGTATTTTGTAATCCAGAAGAAATGCCTGCTAGAGATTGCAATTTCTATGGAAGAAGCTTATTCTCCTCCTTTTTTCTTCACTGCCAAGGTTCTGTCACCTCTTTCACCATCTTTTTTAAAGTACTGTGGATTTTTTTTTAAAGCCACATAGACTGGTAACTACAGTTACCAGTACTGACAATAGCAATAAAGCATTAATATTGTTATTCTTTCCTTTCCTACTGATTGACTCAATGGCTTATCTTGGCTGGCACCCTGCACATCAATTGGTATGTCTAGGAAAGCTGTGGCAGTCAAATGTGAGCCTTTCAAGCAAGCATGTGTAATTCTAGCATTTCCCGATGCATGCTTGAAGAGCTGCTTTTCGGTGCTTTCAATCATTTTAATGAGGTATCTTAGTTTGATTTAGAAATTTCGTAAACATAACTTGCTGTTGTTATGTTTAGACTTTGGTTCTTATTTCATAATGTGTGTTTTGAGAGTACTTGATGCTGCAGAAAAATAAAGAAATTTCATCTTTCTCCTCCTACTGTATCCACAAACAAAACAGAAAAGGAGATAAAGCAAAATTAGAAATGACTTTTGGAATATCAAGCAAGATTAAAAGGTTTCAAGTCTCTTAGAATAAAATGTTGATCGTAACAAGATACACAGGGGCACATATACACAGTACAAACATACAACTCTAAAACAAAATAACATTTTTTAACCAGTTGTTAATGGGATTATGGTTAAATCTGAGACTCAAGAAAGTTATCTAGCATTTGAATCCATTTGAAGCCCTACATGAGATTTTACAGCTTTAAAATCTCCCAGGGAAATATATATCTTTGAGTAATGTGATGGAATTAAAGTGCTATGAACACTTGCAAGAGAAGCTAAATTAAAGGCACAAAATTTAAAAGGATATATTATTTCATACATAAATTGCTGGCATCCACTTTATAAATGGGAATTAGATTTGTAGTCTATAAAAATCCTTAGGTAGCTGTGATTTACCTTTTTCTGTTAGTTGTTGCAGTTTAATATTTCCCCTAATGCATTGGAATTTGTTTATGCCACTTTTTGAGAGACTAAAATGAAAATGTTACAGACGGAATACATTAATGGAAATGTCTCAAACAGGAGTACAGCAGTGACATAATCAGGTAGCTCAGCATCTTTGCAGGGCTGCAATAGTGGAAAGTTAAAAGTATTTGGAATTAATAGCGTTCCTCCCTTTCCTAGATGGCTCTTTGCCTGAAACAGAAGAATCAGGGGAATAGATTATGAATATTCAGTTACAATAAGACCCCGTTATTTTGGCATTAGATCTAAAGGAGCCCTGTCTGGAGTAACTCTGTGGAAATGCTGCAGAGGGTCAGTAAGATATGATTAGCGAATAAAGATTTAAAATCTGGGCACTTAGTTTTTCATTTCACTTTAATCCTTAATAAACTCAGTGATCTTTTACAAATTATTGTTTTCGTGGTATCAATCTGTTTCCATCCGTGAAAATAACTAGTTCTTGATCTCCTATACTGATACAAATTATTTCCTGAAAAAATACAGTGTTTGCATATTTTGCTATGCAAATAATAATTGAGGTGGTTGTGAAAAGTTTAGATTACCAGCTGCTGTTCCAGAGATCCTAACTTAGTAAATTTGGGTAGGTTCCAGGAATTTGCCCACCTTTGTACCGCCTGGTGCAGGTGGATGGCATTTTTGTGTTACCTCAAGGGGATTAGCTAAGTCATCACTTATTCTCAGATTCCAGTTGGAACAGTCTTTATGAAAGTCAATGACTTACATTAATTCTTCCTGATAAGTACTGTAAGCAAAAATATTACTTAGAGAGATGCTATCTGGAATGTGTAATCCTGTTCCTTAGGAGGCTGGAGGTGCTAAAAACCTTCAGTGAGAAATCCCTTCATTGAGTATGTATGTCCTCTCTTATTTTATTCTACAGTGCAAAATCATTTCTATGAAAGCCATATGCAACCTCACAAGTAGTATCTCTTTGAGTGAAAATCAAGGAAGTAGTTCAAAAAATGTTTGACAGTCTTTGGCTCCTACTACTGAAACATTCCTGTTTTTGAAAAAGAATAAAAGTGGTATTTTTCCTTCTCTTGTAACCCAGCATCTCTAAATGAGTAACTTGAATGGCTTACTTTTGTTTGCTATATGGCCTCAGGTTCTGTTCTTCATTACCAATCCAAATAGAAAACAAACATTGAAATCCCCAAACAACTGTTTTCCCAACTAATCCTGATTCTAAGGTTTGCTCTTCTCTTTTTGTCTTTTTAGGACTGCACCCATGGCACATGGAGGTTCCCAGGCTATGGGAACTGTAGCTGCTGGCCTATGCCACAGCCACAGCCACAGCAACACCAGATCTGAGCCACATCTGAGACTTATACTACAGCTCAAGGCAACACCAGATCCTCAACCCACTGAGAGAGGCCAGGTATTGAACCTGCAGCCTCATGATTCCTAGTCAGATTCATTTCCACTGCACCACAACAGGAACTCCTAAGGTTTGCTCTTATCTAATGAAGTAGTATTAGGGTATGGGCAGTTTATAGGGGTTGAGACATGGTCAACTCATAATCTTCCTACCAACTCCTCTCCTTATTAACCTAGGGTGTACTTAGTAATTGCTTTTCCCACAAAATGGAACAATTTAATTGCAAAATTCTGCTTTGACTAGAACTGTCAGGTAAACTCTTCTGGATTAAAGCCACCTGCAATTTTCCTATCAGAAATGTGTTTGCCTGTTTCTCAAAATATGTAAACTGCACATTTTACAATATTACCAAATACATAGCTTTTTCAACAGGTACCATATATTTTTCAAAAAAAAAATGAGATAGCTGATGGCCTGTGTTATCTTTCCACAGCCATAATCTCACAAATGCAGAAGTAGAGGTTAGGAGCTCATTTGGAGAGGTATTTATGTCTTTCAGTTTACATGTCATTAATAGATTGTTTTATTTCCAGATAATAAGAATTAGTACTATATATGCACTTAAGTATTAAATCATATTAATTTATCTATGAAAAGGTAGAGCATTCCAGATGCATTTTATGTAAACAAGTTGCACCATTATAAGTTAGCTACATAAGGATGCATAATTTCCAAAGATTTTCTCTGTGGTCAAGTTAAATCAAAAGTTAGCCCAGAGAGAAACATTTATAGTCTCATTTCATTTTTGTACCTTATCACTTACATAATGATACTCAAACAAGCATACACATATGCACGCAGAGCTTAGAATATTTCCTTCAGCAGTTTTGACAACTATGAGTTTTCCTCTTGAGGAAATGCATAAGAATGTCACTTTAATTTTATTTTCCTTTTATCGTCTTTCCTTTATACAAACTAAAGACTGTGAAGAAAAAGTCAAAGTGCAAGTAGGCAGGGCTGTGGTAAAATGCAAAAGCTCTTTAGCTGGCAGTAATGAGATGCTTCTGGAGAAGTTACTGGTTACTACCAAATTGCGATGTTTGCAACTTCACAAAATCTCTTAGGAAAAACCTAGGGGTTATCTTGCTAAATACCATGGTTAGATTTTTTAAAAGACTGAATCATGTTATGCTTGTAAACTCATTATAGCAATGTAGTCCAGACTTTCTCTAGGGATCATTAATGACATGCTTTAGGGATCTGGCCCTATTGGACAAAAGTTCTTATCCTGCTTGCCCACTAATATATATTTTTTATTGTTACTTAGTAGGGCTTATGATACTTGTGCAATAAAATACTTGAGATACAGTGATCATAAAGAAAAGGTGGCAAACCTGCCGTTCTTAGGGTTAAATGCAAGGTTCCAAAAACCAGGAAGCAACTTTTTACATAACACAGTAGTTACTTAGATCATTCATATTAATAAATGCTGTTGGCTGCATGCTGATCTCAAATAGCTCAGTTGTATATGAGGGAGTTCCTCATGCTTACAAAGGGAAAGTTTATGTACTCATTTTAAATTATAATTTAGAAATGTTACTAAAATTTTGGAAAACAACATAATAAAACATAATTAGATTGCAACTACAACTCAGTAATCTAGGCTAAATTGTACACCATCTTATATAACAGACATGTGGGTAGGTGCTGCGAAGTAATATCTTCTGTACTGGGCTAGAGGAGTCTTCTAGAAGCAGTTGTGATCTGCAGACAAAGGGCAAATTGAAGCCAAGGCCTAGACATTTGAGAGCTAAAATCTAATATCAGAGGCAGTGAGACATCTGGTAGAGGGAGACATCTAGGGCATATGTGTTAGGAGAGGTGAAGCTGTAGATAAGAAATCAGAACCCGAAGGTTTAAAAAGAAGTCAAGAATCTGAGTATGACATCAGATAAAGATTCATAAAGCCAGCAATCAACAGCACAGATCCAGTTACTGGTTCTTCTTGATTAGCAGCTACATAGATTAGAGAAGTGGTTCTGAAACTTTCTGGAATAAGGGACCCTTTGCACTTATAAAATTAGTGAGAGCCTCATGAAGCTTTTGTACTCATGAATTATATCTATAGATACCTACTATATCAGAAGTCTAAACTTAGAAAATGTTAAAATATGTATTTTAAAATCATTATTAAATAATAAATACATTGCGTGTTAACATAAATAACATTTTAAAGAATATAACAACTTTTCAAAACAAACAATTTTATGAGAAGATATTGTTTTGCATTTGTACAAGTCTGTTTTATTTCTATCTTTAGAAGATTCTGCATTCAATCTGTTTCAGGATTTTGTTTATGCTGATATATATAAGGAAAATCTAGCCTCATACAAATATATAATTGGAAAAAGAAGGAATATTTTAAAAGCCTTCTCAGGTGATTGTGGATGTTTTTCTTTGATACTGTACCAGACTCAACAAGTGGAACTTTCTCAAGTGCTATTGCAGTGTGGAATCTCAAAATCATATCTGTGAACTTTTTAACTCTACTAAATTAAAATCCATAGGTCTAGTGTGCTCTTTGAATTCATATCTATTCATGAATGATTTAGTGAAATGCGTTATTCATTTTTAAATTACTGGTTCATTGAGTTATGTATATTTCCCAAATGTTCACTATCCTGTTATATCAAAACATAGCATTTATTAATATTAACACTGATTTCATCCAAAAACTATTTAAGTATTGGCAATATGTTAAGTTCAGTATGGGAGGTACAAGTTTTTCAAAGTTCTAATTTTGCTTTGACATTTAAATTTTAAGTTAACAGTCAGTATGATTTGTTTATCTTGAAGTGACAAACTTATGTCATTTATTTTTGAGAAAGTGTTTGTCAGTTACTGAAATCTGAATTACCAGTTTTTCCTGTCAGTCATTCTTCTGAGAAAAGTTGTTGTTTGATGAAAACACATGGCTGGTTCAGCTCCTATCTCAAACAATAGCACAAGTGTTTATAGACTTTTCATTTTCCCATATAAGACAATAAAAAGATCATCGAGATGAGCAGTCAATAACATTTGTATTTTTTACTGCTTTATCAAGAACATTCTGAAATGAAACTGTATTTATATATTTGCTCATTCATTCATTTATTCTGTCTACTTAATAACAGTGAATTAGTGGCCATTGCCCACCAACTAGTACAGTCCAGTGTCACTGACTTAGGTCTAAGGCACCAACAGTTTAATGTAGTGTCACTTTAACAACATCATTGCAAATGTGGATTCAGTGTAAAGGGAAAATAATATCTCTGATAATATTATTAAAATATTTATTTTAAGACCTCCCTAAAATGGTCTTGGAGATTCCTAGGGATCTCATACCACACTTTAAAAACTACTGGTTTAGAGGCAATTTGGTTGCTTTTGCAAAATGCCATGTCTTGAACCTCTTTTTATTTTTTTGATTTTTTTCATTCAGAGAAAAAGCAGTAGCCTTGAATGAATTTTTTGTCTTCACTTCTCAACTTGAATGAGATGTAGCATGAATCAAATTTCAGTTTGCTCAGTTATCAAACAAATATTCATTAAGGATTTACTGTGCCCTGGACATTACTTTAGAAAACAGACGACTGTTTTTTTTAAACTTGAAATATGGCTCAGATCTCGCATTGCTGTGGTATAGGCCAGCTGCTGTAGCTCTGATTTGACCCCTAGCCTGAGAACTTTCCATATGCCATGGGTGTAACCCTAAAGAGCAAAAAAAAAAAAAAAAAAAAAAAAATTACTGATGCATGGCCACACCTTCATTCTCTAACTTGGCCTTTATTCCCTGGGCAAGATGCTTCTAGTTTTCTTCTTTTCTTAGTTTGATTTTTTTTTTCAAATCTTGCTTTTTGTTGTGCATCTTTCTCTGGTTTCCATCAGTACTGTCTTGGACTCCTATGCCCCTTTCTTCTTCTGATCATCTACATCCCGCTCTCCATCCTACTTAACCAGAATTCTTCCACTTGGACAAATGAGGTGAAATGAATTCTATACTCATCCTTCTGGTCAAGGTTTCTCTCCAGGGTAAGGTGTTTCACTCAGCTGTCTACACAAAAATAGTTGGATTAAAAATACCTACATTTATGTTGGAGTTGGTGTTGATAAATAAATAAAATTAGCTTCGTGGCAATCATTGTTATCTTTTGAGTTGTTTTATTCATAATTAAAACAATAGAAATATGGGAAGGAAGTGAGAGGTAATTTATAGTTGTGCTTTAAACATTGAAATATTTAATATATATAAATAATTCAGTTCAGTGCATAGTAATTGTCAATAAATGTTGCCATTGCCAATAGTATCACAGTTGTTATAATCAGTATGCTATACTCATTTAAAAGAATGAGCTACATGGAGGGTATATTCATATTTTTGTTAAATTCATTCATACACATGTTTATGTGTATATACAAACATATATAAATGTGGAATTATATATTTTTGTATGCATATATTATTATATTAAATGAAGAAACCTGGATGACTTTAAAGTTAATGATTGCAGGGACTTTAGATTTTGGCTTTATTTTGAAGTTAATGATTGTAGGGATTCTAGATTTTGTCAAACTTTTACTTTTTTCATTGTTCCTTTTTCAATATTATTTAAGCATTATAATGAGTTTAATTTTCTTTAGTGTCAGAAATATAAACATATGCTTTTTGGAGATGAAATTGTTCCCTGTGCTTTTATTAATGTGTTTAGAAGAAATTGCATTTTATAATGCTTCTTCATTCTAATATACTTAAAATGTATAAAAATATTAATTAGTTGTACTATAAAAATATTTACCATAGACACAAACACAGTTATACTTTCCTAGTTCAAGTATTATTTAAAGCTTAAGAGTTTCTTTCAAACGTTTGCTATGACTTTTAAGCCTGAATTTGTTCTATTGTATCATCATAAATCCTTATAAAAATACCTCATCATAAATCCTTAAAAAGTACCAAATACCTTATAAAAATACCTCATAACAATTTTAGACACTTGTTTATTATTTCCAAAAGAATTCCCAGTACTTTACTTTAGTCTAAAGGCACAGTTATGAGAAAGATGAGCTGGTGAGACCAGACCAGTGGAGCTGAAGAACTAGTAGACAAGTACCTTCTCTGTTGTTCCAGGAGGCTGTATAATCTCATCATTGAGATTATTGGATCTAGTTTTTGTGAAAAAAGGCAAATGAATTACAGTTCAGTTAAAATGACTACTATCATTTAACTATACTTTCAGCTGATGAATTGGTGTGTTCAGATGTCGATTCTCAGTCAGGGTATGTGTTTAAAACAGTGAGTGCTAGTGTGTACTTTAAGAAGTGGGCGTAGGCAGAGCAGGGGAGAGGACTAAAAGAAAATGTAAACACAGGTCTGATGGCACTTTATGTAGGAAAACTTAAGAATAAAACACTAGGCTTTACCAAAAAGAGAACAACAACAACAAAAGATCAGCTTAATGCCATTCGATATCAAGGTATCTCACCCCACCCCTCAAAAAATTTTGAAGTTGAAATCCTAATACCCAGTACCTCAGGGCATGGATTGTTTGGGAATAGATGATTGTACAGCTATAAATATAATAAAGCTCATTGAATTAAAACAATAAAAAAATAAAGAGGCAGTTAAGTTTTAAATGAAGCCATTATGATCATAATCCAATTTGATGTGTCATGCTTATAAGTTGAGGAAATTTAGACACATAGAAAACACAAAGATAGGAATGTGTGTACACAGAAGACCATGTGGAGAAATCATAAAGGTGGCCATCTGCAAGTCAAGGAGAGAAACTGTAGAAGACACCAAACATGTTGATACCACGATCTCAAACTTCCAACTTCTAGAAATGTGAACAAATTAATTTTTCTTGTTTAAGTCACCCAGTATGGTTCTCTGTTACAACAGCCTTAGCAAACTAATGCACTAGCTTTAGTTTTCTAGGGTAGAGAGAATTGTGATTCTATCTACCTCAGTCATTTGTTTGAAACTGAGTAATGTAAACTGATGAAGAAGGGAAGGAGGTATTTCTGATTTTTTATGAGGGTGTGATACCAAGCTTGGAAATATTTGAGTCCTAAAATGTATTTGTCAAATAGCAGACCTCAGCAGATACATCTTTCATTAATACCTGCCTTCATCTACATGGACCATTTCTTTCTATACTGGCATATGTGGAGTCCACTCTTTGAGGGGGGGTTGGCACAGTTGGAGCCGTGTTCTGCTTGGGCTGCACTTTATTTCCCAAGAAGAAGGTTTAAGACCCTGTGGTGACGGTGGAAAAAGGAATTGTCAACAGAAGGTAAATGGTGTTAGTTGGTTGAAATATGAAGAAACAGGTCTTGTAACAGAAAATTAATTATGTTAAACACTATTGGCTTTTCTTTTGTCTGATAGCCTTCTCTCTACTCTTCCCATTTTCAGCTTCTAGACACTCCTACCGCTTTCATTTGCTTAGCCCTTCAAGTCCACCATTCTCCACCTTATAACATCTCCCCTTATAACCCTACCCCTTTCCTATAGCTTAAAAAGCAATCTCCATTTCCATCTAAAAGTGACTTCTGGTTTCCTTGATAGCATGCCAAGCCATTTTAGTCTTTACCCAACTTATTTTCTTTTGTACTATACATAATTGGCTTCTGATACAATGTCAGATGATCTTTTTGGTATGTTAGAGAATGGAGACTTTTAGACAGCTATTTGCTTCAATATACATCTTTTATAATAATTTATACTTCTTTATGGATTCATGGTTATGATTGTTTTAATTATTGAAATTTCCAGAAATAAATTTAATAGAGGGTAGTTATATGTAAATATAATCGCAAAAAGTAACAAAATAAAACAAATAGAAGGATTGTAGTTTTTTAGTATCTATTTCTACTTGAAAAAGAGAACTAATCCCATGATATGCCAAAAAACCCACATCTTATAGAAACAGTCATGTATATGTTTCTCAGAACAGTTTGTGCTTTTAAAAATTGCATTGTCTAAACTTCAAACAAATATTCAAACTGCAAGATCACTACCTGTGATTAAACTGTTAAAAGATCCATGAAGTTTATAAACAATGGGATCATTTTTGTAATAATCTATGTTTACTTGTTTTTTAGATAGTTATATAATTATTTAAATAAATCCATTTATTACACGTTGGTGCTATTTATGTATACATCAAAAAAACTTTTGACAATCTATGTTATGTTCTAAAATGATTATACATCTGAACAAATATTATAATGATACATATATAAATATTATTATATTAATAAACATACTTTTAAAAATATGTTAGTGTTTGTAAACTTTTTATTTGTAACATATTTACTTCTTGGCGATAGTTGACATTTTTAATAAATTATAGCAACTAATATAGGTTTAGCAAATACAGGATCCGTTGATATAGATATGGTTTTATTTGCAATGTTTATACATAAACTTGCAAGAGTCCAGACATTATCAGTATTTTATAAATCTATATTGTATCTCTAGTCTCTTGTTCATCTCCTGCACATGTATGTCAGTATTTTTCCTCTGAGTGAGCTAGTCACTTGTGGGATAATTCAAGAAAAGTGAATCTGAATTCTCCAGTGATACAAACAGGTCAGTTGCTTTATTACAATATAACAAAATGTTACAGTTGTCAGTGATCAGTTGAAAAGGTTGAAATGTGGAGTTGTTGAATTGAGACCTGCAGTAAGCCAAGAGCAAATTACTTTTTTTGGATAACTGAGATGTTTTCAAAATACTATTTGAGCTATTAATTTCTGAAGTTCCAAGACCTGAAAGACTGAGTTGTCTTCTGAAACATTTTTGTACACTTGCTTTGTTTTAGGACCAATAGGAAGGCATTACAAATACTTTAATCTAGTGACTATTTCTTTGCTACAGATATGTGCACATATATGCACATCAAAGTCAAAAGTAGGGAGACAAAAGGCAGATGACATGGTAATTTAATAATAGTCAAATTCACTTCTTATTAATGTCATTAACGTGTTTTAAATTTGCAGAAAATTCAACTGTTACTGCAATAAAAAATATTCCTAGTGATATCAGATCAGGTTTCATGATTTTTTAATATGATGTGATGGTAACTGCGGTATATACATGTGATACTGGAAGACCTGTTAGCAAAGCAACCAAAATCATTTACATAAAAATTCAGCAGTTCAAAGCAATTGTTCTTGAGAATGCATGATTTTTCTTCTCATTATGGATGCTAGAATAAATAAATATAACCTAGTAACTTATCCATTACTATTTTACCAGAAAAATATTTCCATTAAAAAAATTGGAGGAAAAAAAATCGGAGGAAAGAGGTAAAGATAAATATGACTCATCCAAAATTCACAGTAAACTAGTGAAAGGGATCAGTTTATATATTGTTATAGTTATTTAATTCTTATTTAGTGTTACAAAATTATTTAGAGTAATATGTCTAGACTGAAGTTTAATAACATATATCATAGCTTTAAATATATTTTCCTTCTATGTAATCAGATATTATTTTAGAACCCAAAAATGTGACTATGAGATAATTACTCAGATAATACTTAATATGCAATAGGTGTACATCAAATATTAATAAATGTACCTTTTAGTCCATGAAAGAAAATTCTTGTGTCATAACATTTTAAATATTTGTCCAAACTCTCTAGTGAATCAGCAGAATAAGTAGAACTAGGGCCGAGTTCCTAATTTAATGCGTTCCATCATAGATCATGGGAGCACATAAAATTGCCAGATGAGTAGCTATTAAGATTAAGCCAAGGTGAGGTCTGAAGTTCCCACCTACAGAGAAAAGTATGTGGGAAAGTGCATATACTTTGTAATGGTCATTTACAAAACAGGAATGCATTGCAGAATGAGTGTTCTCTTTGCAAAAGAAGGCAGAAGGTCTCCTGAGGTCGCCTATAAATTTTTGAGAGGAATCAATTTCTAAAGACGTGAAGTCTTTTTGTGTAAGAATTTGTAAAGCACGGTTAAGTATTTATGGCAATTAGATCTGTGCAGATGCGAAAGATCCAGGCTTTTAGTCACACCCTTAGGTTGCATGAAGAATATTATTAAAATATTCAGTGCAGGCACAATGATAAGTAAATTAAAGACTGTTGTGTAAGAGAGGAAGAGTTGTGTTGTATGTTTGTGTGTGTGTGTCCCTTAAGTCAGGATGGAGATGTGTATGAGAGATTTGTCTATTAAAAAATCACATTGAACAGGAGTTACTTATCTGTATTATGAGTATGATTTTGAACCATAACAATTGGAAACAAGAAATACACTTTTATTTTTCATAAGTGGATATCTGGCCCTACTTCTGCTTGCCACAAGTTGTTGGAAATTCCATCTCATGGACACATAGCATATATCTTCTTCTCTCTAGGATATACAAGATTTTGAGGAAGGGTTTATATGGTATCTGAAGGGGAGTTTTTACTCCATCATGATCATTGCTGAAATTGTCCAAGCTCTGTTGGCCTTTTGGCGGTGTTAACACTTTCATTCATGCTGAATAAGGAATTAGGGAATTTTGACACCATAGTTTCTTCCTACTCATCTACACACACACACACACACACACACACACACACACACACAAACACACTGTCTAATCATAAATCGATAGGTCCTAACTCTTGAGTAGTTCTGCTTTCACTGGTGCAGTTTCCAGTCTGCAATGGAAATGTCCACTACTCTTCACTGCCCATTCTTCTTTCTCGGTATTGGATTAGCACTTTCCTCTATCTCTGAGGAGTTCTGGTGTTGCTGATATTCGACCTCTGACTCCCAGTGCTGAATAGAAGCACCAAGGTGTAGTTTTGAGTGAAGGAGAAAAAAGTAGCATTTATTGCTTTTCCAGGCAAAGGAGGAAACAAAAGGCTAATGCCTTAATGACTGTGTTCTCCATTAGGAAAAATTGCAGAGAGTTTTTTAGTAAAAAGGAGAAAAGCAGGCTTTAGATAGGAATCAGATTTGGGACAAACATGCATTCCTCTTTCTTTGGGGGAATCTTAGTCATCAAAGCTAGTGTCAGGAGATCTTGGCATGATCATGATTCTGGTCTTCTTGGTTATTACCTAGAATAACAGTGCTTGCTAAAGTGCATATTGATCAAAGATTAGAACAATCTAGAAAAGTTCCTGAAAAACATCATGTGCTAATAATCTTTAACCCACAAGCAATTGTGCTCAGGGTACCTAATCTTTAGTTTATGGGTGATTGTGTTTAGGGTGCATTTAACCCTGAAGAAGCACAAGGAAGGACTCTTAAGCTGTTCAGTTTTAAAGTACTGATTTCTAAAAGGAACATAAGAAATATAACTTTTAAGTGTATAAGATGCCTATGTCATTTGTGTTCCCTTGAGAGGGAACCAGGATCCTGCCCCAAGGCTGTACTACTGTTTCTTGACTATCCCTCCATTGTATTTCCATACCCTCCTTCCCTGATCAGCAACTGTCTGAACCTGCCTCTTGGAACTCAGGAAAGGCCATGGGTTCTGAATGAGGCCCATTTCCTGAAGACCAGAATCGGGGGGCACAGAAAGGCTTTTGTGCCCACGAGTACTACACTGGCTCCAGTTGGTCCATTATAGCAAGAAGCTTCCATAATCACCCTATCTACCCATGAAAGCCTATGTGTTACTACTTCCCTGTATTGTGAGCCACATAGAATAAATATGATGTCTTTGCCATGCAGAGGCGGCAACTCTCCACTCTTCCTGCCCACCCTAAGCCCAAGAGGGCCATATCTTTGTACTCCTACACACCATTCTAAGCATCCACTCAGCATCATGCTTTCTCCCATATTCCAGCACTGTCTTTAGAACAGCAACACAGCAACTATGAATGATGAAGTCAGAATCCAAAGATTTATTGGATTAAAGTCAGTGGAAAAAAATTGTTTTACTCATTATCTCAACAGTAAAAATGAAGTCTGCATTTTTATTTCAGTCGTAAACATTCCACGTTAGTAAGTATTTGTCCAGCAGAGTTTTTGTATAATATATATATTAGTTGGATCTTCAACAGACTTGAGGTTTTTACTCATTTCTTAAAATTTTCTTTAAATTCTTGGGTAGTTATAGCAAAACGCTTATCATTTTTCTCAAGTCCTTGCCTTAATTTATACTAATCTTGGCAATCTCTTATTTATTAAACCTGCACTTTTCTATTTTACAAGAAATTCTTCATCTTTTTCTTTTTTTTTCCCCAGCTAAATACATGCTCTAGCCGGCTCAAGTCTTTTCTCTCCATCTGTGCTGTTTTCTCTATTCTCTTGCAGCCTCCTTCAGAAGCCTGAGCCATTATTAATCTTGCTGCATGTTCCTCCACAGTAGCTCCTTTCCCCAGATAAGCTGAACTGTCTTCCACCCTTAAAAAAAAACAACCAAACCTTGTGTGTGGTTTGGAGGTGGTGGAGAGACCTTCCTTCAAATTGAAATCACATGACTGAATCCATTCCTTTCAGTTTCATGAAAATATCGGTGTCCCCACTTCCACACATTTCTGCTTCAGTCTCTCACTTCTGAAGCTCTTTGATAAGATTTCTTTACCACCCAATGTAATGACCTTCCATCCACGTTCATCCTGACCAGTCCCTCTCTGGTCACAGATGTCATCAGCTACTCCCTCCTTGAAGGCTCCCCCTTCCCTGCAATTCTGTACCACTTCTTCCATAGATCCTCTCAATAAACTCTTTGCTGCAATCACACTGAAATAGTCTGAAGAGGCATGCTCTTTCACTTTACCCCTTCACATGCACTTCCCTCTGCTTAGAACTTTCATCCTCTCATTTTATGCCTGGTGAATTATTACACTTCCTCAAGTTTTAGCTTCATTGCTAATTCTTTTCTGAACCTTCCTTATGCCTTCCCATCATGAATGCATCAAGAAGAATCAGTCATTCTGTTCTGCTATAAATACCTTGCGCATTATTATATCAGTGTTTACATTCTATTAAAATGTATGTGCTCGGTCTCCTCTACCAGAATGTGAACCCCTTAGAAGGAAGGACAAATCCTTGATATATAGCCAGACTTTAGAATCTCACAAATCGTGGCTCAAGCCTTGTTTGTTCACTTTTAACTGAGGGATCTTGGACAAATTGTTTAAGTTCACTAACCTGCAGGTTCCTAAACTGTAAGTTCTCTCTCACAAATTACTGTAAGTATTAAATGATTTAATGTGTAACAGGAAGTGGCAAAATCTACAAAGGAATGTCAAATTATTAAGTCAGTGAAACTGATTAACATGACTATGAGCATGCAATAAACACTTGATAAATTCCTTTTGAATAATTAGACGAATGAAGAAAAGCAATTTCATTTGTTCGAAAATTTACTTCCATCTTCTGCATTTATACCTTCTCCAATTTCACAGGAAGTTAAAATACTTCCTTTCACTCTATTAAACTAGTATTTCCTTATTTATTCATTCATATTCTTAATTTCTAGCATGGCCATTTGATGTCATTTTCTCACCAAATCTTTTAATTCTATAAAAGTGAATGACATGCCATGACTTCCTTTTTTAAAGCAGAGACTACCCGGACACATAGTAGCTACTTCTTATTATTACATATTTTAGTTGTAGTGTGGTATTGAATCAGTTAAGATTAGGTTTGAATGCATAGAACTCCCACTCCCCACACACATACAAAATATTAACAGTGGCTTAAATAACATATAAGACTAGAAGTAGGTAGATCTGAGGTGGTGTGATGACTCAGTGGTGTCAGGGTTCAAGATTTGTTTTTCTTTTCTCATCATGTGGCTTCACCTCATGATTTAAGATCTGCTGGAGCTCTAGGCATCGCATCTTTATTCCAGCCAGTGAAAAGGATGGAGGGGAAAGGAGGGTCAGCTGGTCCTTGAAGTTGTACGTGATACTGGTGCTTATGTCTCAATGGGGAGGGATATTATTATAGTCATAATTAACTGCAAGGAAATGTTGAGGGTGTAAACTTTATTTTGAATGACTCTACACTGTTTGAAATTCCAGGTCAGAAAAGTAGAAGTATTTGCCACCATTTACATAACAACAAAATAATTGTATCGTTATGCTGCGTTTCCCAGATGCCCACAAGGACTTTAGCCTGATGGAAGATTTATTACTCCTTTTTTATATTTAGGACAAGCTCTATAGAAGTCTTCTTTTTCCTTGAATTCTATGTTAGAGAACTATGAAAAGAAAATTCTAAGAGCAGAGGCATCTACAGAGAGAACCATCAAAATTTTTGCTCATTCATGCCTGAGAACCATGGTGTGATATTTTGATACCCAAATGAAAACAGCTAATTTAATAAGTCTTTAAAGCATTTCTATTTCTAGAGAAGTTTTGTGTGTGTGTGTGTGTTGGTTAGGATAAATAGTTTTTATCAAGCTAGAATCTAAGTAAGTTTTGTGTGTGTGTGTGTGTTTGTTAGGATAAGTACTTTTTATCAAGCTAGAATCTAAGTAAACAAAATGGTATAAAATTCACATAAATAAAGTTGAAATAGACTTTTTTTTTGGTCTTTTTGTCTTTTTAGGGCCACTGCAGTGGCCTATGGAGGTTCCAGGCTAGGGGTCTAATCAGAGCCTGAGCTGCAGACCTATGCCAGAGCCACAGCAGTGCCAAATCCAAGCCGTGTCTGCGACCTACACCACAGCTCAAGGCAACGCCATATCGTTAACCCACTGAGCAATGCCAGGGATCGAACCCACAACCTCATGGTTCCTAGTAGGATTAGTTTCTACTGCACCACCACGGGAACTCCAAAGTTGAAACAGACTTTTAAAAACTAATTTCATCCAATAGAAAATATTTATAAACAAGGAAGTGAAAATATGCTTTCAAAATATTTCCTAGGTACATGAGTTTTCAATATTAATATCAATAATAAAATAAATCTAAAAAATGAAACAACTGAAACCAAATATTGACAGTTTATACTTCATGGAGTATCTTATTTTTTGCTGCTTTCTATGCCATAAAGAAACTAAATTTTTGGCTTAGTACTTGCTTCGAAAGCTCATTTTGGAAAGCAAGTATTTTTTGTGCATGCCACATCTGGCTTAGAAGATAAAAATTCAAATATAAATTACACTCATCAGACTAGTTTCATTCAATAAAAGTTCTGGCATGTTTATCATTTCCACTTTTAAATTATTTTTATAAGAAGCCATTTTGAAACTATAACCATGCAGAATTAACTATAAGCTTTTTGTATATCCCAAACTAGCATTGTGAAACTATTTCTTTTAGCTACTTAGTGACAGAATGACAAATGAATGTCCTCTTGATTGTAGTGAAAGATGACTGATTTAATGAGCCATGTCTTACTTGTCAATTAGGTTTTTTCCTCTGTATGTCTCTTTATAGATAAAGCAATTCCTTGAAACCACACTTATAGGGAAGACAAAGAAATATATGATCCCTGTCTTTGCCCTCAAGGAGAATAGCCCTGCACATAACTTTTTAATATATTGATTTATAAAATCACTATTTTATTATTAAAAGTATAAGTATTTAATATGCCACATGAGTGTACTTTATATACTACTGTATTCAGTCACTTCCCTTGACCATGGTTCTCTATGTTCCCTTTGTTTCTTTACGAATTAGCATGGCATATGTTTTTATTGCCTCAGGTCATTCAAAATATATCATTAATATTGTCATTCTACTTTCCACAAATAAAATAAAATCCATATTACAGATATCCAGACTTCAAGTTAGTATAATCGTCTTTGGATTATGGATCAAAGAAAGGTGATCCATTAGTGGAAACTGAAAAATAAGCGTTCCTATTGTTTTAGAATTCTTATTATAAAACTTTTTAACACATACTTTTTTCTTAACAACTAATCGAAATCTTCATAAACATAATATTGCTTTTATTCTGAAGGGAATTTCTTGGTTGGACATATTTATCATCATAGAGGTGAATGGAGTGCAAGAAGGAACATAAAGTTGACAGAAAAAAATGTAAATAATAACGGAAAATATAAAATGATTTTTACTCATTGTATATTGCTAGTCTATATTTTTAAAGATTATATCTTGTGTCATGATGTTTCAGACTTATTTCATTGGAAATATATATATATATATATATATATATATATATATATATATATATATTGTCCTTTTATGGCTACACCTGCAGCATATGGGGGTTCCCAGACTAGGGGTCTAATCGGAGCTGTAGCCGCCAGCCTACACCACAGCCACAGCAATGCGGGATCTGAGCCGCGTCTGCGACCTACACCACAGCTCACGGCAACGCTGGATCCTTAACCCACTAAGCGAGGCCAAGGATCGAACCCGCAACCTAATGGTTCCTAGTCGGATTCGTTTCTGTGGCGCCATAATGGGAAATCCGGAAATATATTTAAATACTACTAGGGAAAGCCTCAAGTAAAAGTGATATTTTAACACTATTACTGGAAAAAATAAGTAGAGGAGTCTTCTCCTAAATGTTGTCCTTCTCATCCTCTGAATTCTTATATCTTCTGTTATATTAGGCCATTGTTTCTCATATCCTCCACCTTTCTTCCTAGACCCACTCACCATTAATTATGTTTGATATTTTATTCCTTAATAGGTAATATGTCCAAAGTTAAATGATTTGTTGAGAGACTGAAGAGTAAATATCTATGTGACTGATATCATCGTGATTAAAAGTAAATACATCTTATGGCAGAATTATAGAGACAAAAATACGAGTAAAGCTATATATGTTGCTCTTGTACTTTTGAATAATATTTTTTTTCTAGAAAGTTGATAAAGACAGCCAGTAACAACTGGACTACCATTTTACTAAAATAATTCCATAGCATTGGTTTTTCTACTGGGGTTAAAGGACATAATTATTAGAAAGCAGTTTCCTAACCCCAAACAACTTACCAGATAAATTGGCGAAGTTATCTTAAGAGATTAGCTTTTCTCATTCAACATTTTAAGTAGAGTAGAGTATAGAGCTAAGTTCATGTAGAGATTTCTTTTTTTGGCTACGCCAAGGACATATGTAAATTCCCAGGGATTAAATCTGAGTCACAGCAATGTGACCTAAGTCACAGCTGAAGCAGTGCCAAACCCTTAACCCACTGCACTAGCTTAGGTATCTAACCCACACTCTGCAGTGACCTGAGCCACCACAGGGGCAGAGCCTGATCCTTAACCCACTGCCACAGCAGGGAATACAGAAATTATTGTGTTATTTTTACCTATATTGTGTTATTTTAAAGAACTAACCCAAAGTTCCAAAATGTACTTCTCTCCTTCCAGTCATCCCCTAGAACTAAAAATTACAACCTGATATTCATTTCTTAGGATTGTATTTCCAGGTTCACTTTGTAAAACTTTAAAGAATTCTAGGGAACAATTACACACAAAGAAGATTGAACGACACATAAATTGGGTATTATATATCATTACAGAGGTCACAAAGAGTTGCATGAGGAACAGTGAGAAAGAAAACATCCAGGGATTTAAAACAGACGTTTCTGCATAGAACAGTCACATACCAGCCTAGCCCTGGGTTTCTCAATCTTGGCTCCACTGACGGTCTTGGCCAGAAAAGTCTTTACTGTGGGGATCTGCTCTGTGCATTACGGTATCTTTAGTAGCATCTCTGACTTCTACCCACTGGATGCCAGAGGCACCTTGCAATTTATGGCTACCAAAAATGTATCCAACCTTCGGAGAAGTCTCTCAAGGCAAACTTGCCCCCATTTGAGAACCACTGGCACAATAAAGAATGGAGTGAAAATCATATCAAGTACCTCATACTCATCACCTCATTTAGTTCTTGAAACAAACCCAAAAGGTGATATTATTTGCTGAACTATGGTCTACGGAAGATTTATGTTTTTCTGTTTTTTTAATGTGAGGTTACAATCTGACAAGTGGCAAAACCCAAGAGTCAACTTTAAAATTTACACTCAACAGCAATGTAGGTTGAATGGAAAGTGACAAATAAATGTGCCCGCCTAACAGTTTTGCTGCGGTCCAGCACTGGTCATTTTTCTCCTTGTTACTGTCAATTTTTAGAATACATTTCTTACTCAAGAAACTGGCCTATGTATAGAATTTTAAAAGTGATTTAACTTTATTTCCCACTTTGTGCTCAGTGCTTGGATTATGGTTGTTAGATTATGATTTGTGAAAGTGCTTAGAAGCCAGGAAAAAGGCTGTTTTACTGTTACTATGATAGATTTGATGGCATTTGGAAGTAAACATTGCCTATAAAGAGAGTAAGAGTGTGCAAACCTGGGAGATCGGCTGTAAACTGTCAGCATTTTTTTTCATCTCTTCTCCCAAAATTTATCTATGAAATGCTCACTTTTAAAAATTTCATTTAAGGTCGTAAGTGGAAAAGTGATTACTTCATTTACCTATTCATTAATTCATTCTGTCAACAAATACGTAATCTTCATGAGGTCAGGACTTCCATTTTGTTTCTATTTCTCCCTATTACAATGGTTATTTTTTGCAAAACTGCTATCTGGAAGGTAGTTGACAATACTGGGTATTTATCAAATGAAAAACTGTAGCAATTAAGAAATTTTTCTTATACATATTATATGTGTCAGTAAATGATCTAAATACAATGACTAAAAAGCAGTCTGGGAATATGTGTGGGGCAAGGAATAGATGAGTAATGCATGTGTATATAGTACAAATAATATAATTTATTATTTACTGTAGACCTATGAATTCATGAGAGTACTAAGCATTTTAAGTCTTAGTAAATAATTTTTTCTTATTTATTGCTTCTACCTACTTCAAGCCAAAAATATGGCCAAAATATTAAAATGTGAACCTACTAAACTGTAATTGAGCAGTGTTTATCATTACTACCCACAGCTACATTGCTTTTTTCCCTTGCTGGTATTTAGCAGCTTAAAGAAACACCCATATATTAGCTCACAGTTCAGACCTTGAGAGTAACTGAGTTAGCTGCTGACTGTATCACGAGGCCAAAATGAAAGTGTCAGTCAGGTTGAGTTCTTGTCTATAGGCTCTGGGAGAGAAATCCACTTCCAAGCTCATTTTTGTTGTTGTCAGAATTCAGTTCCTCGTGATTACAGAACTGAGTCTCTGCTCGTTGTCTGGCTGGCTCTTGGAAGCCACTCAGCTCCTAGAGGCCATGCACATTCTTTGATCATGGCTCCCTTCATTTTGAGGCAGGCAGTAGGGTGTCAAATCCTTCCAACCCATCCAGTCTCAGATTTCTTTTGCAAGCAACTGGGAAAAAAAAAAAAAAGGTTTCTGCTTTTATTAAAGGATCATGTCATGATATCAGGTCCATCCATGTAACCTTTCTGTTTTAAAGCGAGCTCTGTATTACACATAACCTAAGCATAGGAGTAAAATCTGTTTAGTACACAGTCCTGTGAATTAAGTAGGGCACATACATAGGGGAGGGGAATTTGAGGGTCTGTTTTAGAATTCTGTCTACTAAAACAACTTCCTGTTTTCACCTTTTTTTTTTCTCATGTGATACTTATTGGCCACTAGACTAAGTCTGTCATGTCATAGGTCAATTTGGCCTTGATCTTAATAATCACAATCTTTGTCATTGCTTTATTTAACTTTTCTGTCTTCCTTTTTAAATTATAAGCATGGTAATGGCAAGGCCTGGTCTGACTTCAATACTAGTGTGTGTTGACAATATTCCTGTACCTAACAATATTCCATTCCTGACTACAAAAAACAGATGCTCAATAAATTAGTTGAAGAAAGAATCAGAAGCAAACACTAGAGAAATAATATTATACCAGTATCTTCCTGTCAGCCTAATCTGATCCTTATTCTCGTTCTTCAAGTATCAGGTCAAAAGTTACTTTTCCAGCTTGTGGCAACATTGCACATGGACTTCCCAATGACTTCCCCTTTCATTAAGCTCTTTATTTACTTCATATCTCATCATCTTCTGTAGCGATCTTTTTTACTTATTTGTTTACCTGTTTATTGTCTGGTTCCCATTAAAACTGAAGATCTAGTAGATAGATACTTTATTTGTTTCATTTATCATTGTATCTCTAGAGTCTAAACTAATACCTGGTTCATAACAGGTGCTCAATAAATGCTGAAAGAATGAATCATGGCCTGGCAGCACTGTCCTACAGGTCTTAGATGTACTTTTTCATGGCCTGAATGGTAACCTGAACATTTAAAACTCTCAAAATTCATTGCAGAAATTTTCCAGCATTTTTGGACAATAATTTCAATCTTACACAAACTATAATATGTAGTCTGCACTCTAATGACATGGTACGTTTGCCTTTTGTGCTTTACTACACCCAAGACATTTTATGAAAATCAACTTACAAATTCAAGGCAACTATGGGTAAAAATTAATTAGGGTTTTAATTTTTTTTTCAATAACAGCTATGTTCAAAAGGTGAGGGAAAGTAATAGTTACATCAAGAATATCATGTAATCAAAATTCTAATTTATGATGTAAATTTACTTCATCTGAATGTACTTCAATGTAAATTGCATTCATTTGGACATAATCATTTTTCACAAAGTACATTGGTCTTAGTGTTTGGCCTCTAATAGTTGTTTGTATTTTCATTTTTAAATGTAGATTAGTCAGTATCTTTCTGTGTTTACTATGCTGGAAATCCATAGTAAAAACAATATGACATGCATCCAATTTGTAAAGCATTTTGAGCTTCCCAGAGCTTCCTGTGTCATCACCAATTATAACTCTAAGCATGTCCTCTGTTTCAACTGTCAAATGGAAAGTGACAGTTTTTGGTACTTTGCAGCTTGATAAAATGCCTCCTAGAAAATATCTTAATCAGCATAAATTTAAGTTGCCATGGGTTCATTTTTTTATAAGCTAAATATCCTGATGTGACTTTAGGTATCCTAAAATGTAATTATTTAGATAGGAACTGTAAGCAAATAAATCCTTGATTCATTTTCTTCTAAATCCTGAAGCTCAGTGCCCTAAATACTGCTTTGGTAGAGAAATCATTGACAGCTGCAGACTACTGCCACTTGAGACCGACTGAAAAATATACAACCTTAAAAAAATCACCATTCATTATTTACCAGTAATTATCTTCTACTAGCTCTTCTGTGAACACTTACCCATTTAGTCTATCAAATTAACTGATTAATGCTAAATAACTTTCTAAGGCTTTGCTTAAAGTAGTAAATCCTAGATACTACCGTGGAAATATGTATTGTATAGAATCTTGGAGTTTTCCTATCTTATAAAAAAGTGCCTGAATTTTCACTTATTTTTTGATTTAGGTCTTTGTTTATTTCCAACATGTACACTTCTACAGTTTTCCTCCAACCTTATCATTTGCCTGTGGTGAGATAACGTCTTTTAAACTCCAAATCTCAAGAATGATCTCTTACTGTCCTCTTTATGCTTCCTCTCTACACTGTATTACCTTCTATTATAGTCCCTGAGAAGTTTTAGAAAAATCACTTCTTCACATGTCTGTCTACTCCAGCCTATCCTTTTCCTCTAGTTCATAAATTCAGGCTCTTAGAATGACCACACTGGACTTCAATAAGTAATAAAGGGGGAGTTCCCTTTGTGGCTCAGTGGTTAACGAATCCGACGAAGAACCATGAGGTTGCGGGTTCGATCCCTGGCCTTGCTCCGTGGGTTAAGGATCCGGCGTTGCCATGAGCTGTGGTGTAGGTTGCAGACGCGGCTCGGATCCCGCGTTGCTGTGGCTGTGGCGAAGGCCGGCGGCTACAGCTCCTGTTAGACCCCTAGCCTGGGAACCTCCATATGCCGCGGGTACGGCTCTACATAAAGGCAAAAAGACAAAAAAAAAAAATAATTAATAAAGTAAAATTGGCCAACCAAGATTAAATTACAGCAGTCATCTCTTCTATTATCCAAATAATCTTTAACCTTTATTCTAAATTCCATATTAGCTTTTAACCAGTAGAGTAGACAATTTTTTGAGAAGCTCTCTGTATAAGAATATGTAATGAATGTCTTCACTTTCAGTGTTGTAACCGTGCTAGGAGAAGATATGTCTTCATTTTATGACTCTGATATATGTTAGGTTATGTAGGTGGAAAAACAATTTCAAAAGGCTTTAGCGTGGATATTTCTGATGGTTTTGCTATTCCTCAGTCGCCATGGAACACTTTCGAAGCCTGTCATTGTAGCTATGGTACCCTAAGATCACTGCACTCTGGATACTATAAAACAAAGAACTGTGACCTCAGTTATAGTAGAAATGACTCATTCTCTATCAACTCCATAAGCTTAACAATGTCTCAGTCTTTCCATTCAAATGATCAAAGAATATATATAAGATGGTTAGTACTGAGACTAGTAAGTACTTGATTCTAAATGGAAACTGTTGAGATGAGCCTCCAGATCTTTCCAATTAACAAGACAGATAATGTTGACCAACTACATAACATATCTACCCACAGATTATCTACCCACAGATTACCTACATTCAAAACTAAAGTATCTCGCTACCAGTGTTTTACAATATCAAGCACAGCTGCCATTTGACAAGTAAATCTAGGTTGACTCTGAACCACAGCAAAAGATCAACATATTGAAGTTTTTAATTCTGTTGAAAGAAATTTGGTTTGTTGACCAAAACTTCTTGGTAACTTCCCATGGGAAAAGAAGTTCTTTTGGAGGACAGTGCTGAATAGCTTGGCATATGCTGACACTTTGTTACAGTCTTTTCAATAGCAGAATCATTTCCAGGCCACCAGACACAGTGAATAATTCCTGAATGTGCTACATGTGGTGTGGCCAAGATGACAGTACTGCCATCTGGAATAATAACAAAATTTCCTGAAAACAGACATCCTTTATGGACAGATAACTCATGCAGATCATGTGTCAAGGGTTTGCTTTCTTCAGATATTTACCCACTGGACTTTGCAGTCAAAAGCAGGATTGCATTTATAGCAACACAATAGATAAGAACTGCATAAACCACACTCCATTGCCTGTTTATATTTACAGATATTACAAAGGGTACAACATCCACCGGTATTTATTCACTTTTTCCATCAAATGTGAAGAGGGAGGTCACACTTTTTTTTTTTTTGTCATGGAAAAAAGAGAAAGTTCACCATTTACTGGGACACCAGAGACTACAGAGAAGACAATGGTAATAACTCAGAGAAACTCAGAAATGCTATCTCAACCTGTAACATTTAAACATAAATATAGTAGTTAGTTCATCATAAATCCTGAATTAATTCCACTTTCAACAGCATTATTTTATTGTCACTTATAACTAGTTTACTGCTTCTCAGGGAACACTCAAATTTATTTTTTATCCCCCAATTAATTTTTCTTCAATGTTCTATTTATTAATGAATTCATTGTTTAGTGATTTCAAACATTTTGCTAAATTGACAAGCTTTCTTTATGTTCAAATAATGTAGACAATAAAGGATCAAAATATTATTTTAAAATATCTGATAGATTTAATCAGGAGAGAGATGCATGGTTCCCTGACAGGTTGGATTGGTTCTAATCATTTTTGAAATTATTTCCAAAGCACCCTTAGAGCTCTAGCTAGCTATTTCAAGAACGTCTGCCTCTGCTGTGATATTTATTGAATCACTTATTTCTCTAGTATGAAAGAAACCCTGTCACAAAATTTAAGTCCTCAGATGATGTTCAGAAACAGTATTTAACATGCATGTAATGAACTAAGCTATTGAAGTAATGGAACACAAAATTTGTTTGTTATTTTTTGATCAATTATAATTGTATTTATAACCAATTAAAATGAAACAAATATTTTTTTTTAAATAAAATGTGCAGAAGGCTACATGAAAGAAAACAATGTGAAATTTGATAATATTCTTCAAGTTGTCAACAAGTATCTTTGGCTCTGATTTGCTCAGTCCATAAATATATGTGTGAAATCTTGCCTTTAGACATACATGTCTGATCCTTGCTACTCCCTTTTATAGAAGTGGTCTGTGATAATTGTGTTTAGATGAAATACGTTGTAACTCTGTTAGTACACGATTTCATTCTTTGACCTACTTGATATACTACAATAAAATGGGATGCTGTATGTTTTTCTGGTTGATGGAAACTTAGCTTGAGAGAATTTAATATGCTGAATACTCAACCTACCATTCCCTTTCCTAGTGGCAAATATCTCACTGATAAAGAGGAATTTGAGCTAAACAAAATTATGAGAAGTTCTAAACAGCCTTCTGTTTATGTAAAAAGCATTATACATTAGCATCAAACAATATATATGTAAAATAAAATAGGATACATTCCCACTTATTAATGACTTAAAATATACTTGCTGATCTTTATTAAATAGCTAGTTACTTGATACAATAATATGAACCTATATATGTCATAATATATTACAAATAGTCTTATAAAATAATAGTAATTTATTATATTTACTTTGATAATGTGCAACAAATATTTATTTAATATTTTGTCTGCCAAGCTTTAATACAGCTTGACAGAAAGCACATGATAAATAAGCCGTCACTGTATTAAACAAATTCTGAGGCAGCTATGTATATATTTGCTTTAGTATTAGAGAAGTGGCATTGCATTCATTGAATTTAATATAAAATACAAGCTCATTACCATGGACCAAAGTCCTATATGATCTGCTTATTCCCAGATTCTTATTTCACCTCACCATTGTCTCATTTATTTCCTAAGCTTTAGTCATCCTGGCTATCTTTACATTTCTTGAACAAGTAAAGCTAGGTTTTTCCCTCTGCTTAGATACAACCTTCTACCCAAGATCACCATCTCAAATTGAATTTTATCTTTGCCATTCAGTCTTCATTGAAAAACCAATAATTTACTCTCTCCCATAACTCATTTCTAACCTACTCTTACGTTTGTATTATTTCTGAAATTCTTATTTATATATTTCCTTTTTTCTATCTTTTTCCCCTCTCACCAGCATATAATTTACACAAAGGCAAGCACCTTGTATGTCTTGTTCAACACCCTGTTTATTCTTATGCCAATAGTTGTATTTGGTAAAAAGAAGACATTCAGTTATGTTTCTTTTGAAAAAGCTGAGTGAATAACTGAATGAATGAACATATATTTGAGCCATAACCACATGCCTTTTGAAGTATGATTTTCAAAAATGAAGGTCAAAAATATTTTTGGTTGGAGTTCCCATCATGGCTCAGTGAAAAGAAATCCGACTAGGAACCTTGCGGTTGCGTGTTCAATCCCTGTTTTCCATAGTAGTTATACCAATTTCCATTCCCTCCAACAGCGTAGGAGGGTACCCTTTCTTCACACACTCCCCAGCATTTATTATTTGTAGACTTACTAGCAACCATTAGTAATGGCCATTCTGACCGGTATGAGGTGGTACCTCACTATTGTTTTGATTTGCATTTCTCTGATAATTAGAGATGTTGAATATTTTTTCATGTGTTTGTTGGCCATCTGTATGTCTTTTTTGGAGAAGTGCCTATTTAGGTCTTCTGCCCATTTTTCTATTTATTTATTTATTTATTTTTGCTGTTGAGTTGTATGAATTGCTTCTATATTTTGGTGATTAAGCTCTTGCAGTTTGAATTGTTTCAGACTGTTTTCTCCCATTCCGTAGGCTGTCTTTTTGTTTTTTTTATGGTTTCCTTTGCTGTGCAAAAGCTTGTAAGTTTGATTAGGTCCCATTGGTTTATTTTTATTTTTATTTTTATTGCTTTGGGAGACTGACCTAAGAAAACATGTGTATGGTTGATGTCAGAGAATGTTTTGCCTTAGAATGATTTAGTAGATAAGGAAATTTCAGCCCAAGGGTAGTGATTCTCAAAACTCAGTTTATATCAGATTCCTGGTCCTCATTCTCTCAGCTGAAGTTGGACCAGATGATTTAGAAGTAGGTGGCAGGTAGACGATACTCAAAAGTATACTTTCAATATGCAGAATGCAAGTCCACTATTTCATAGTGCAGTGTATTTCTCTTACTCCATAAATTTTGAATGTAAGACATTTTACAATCTGTTAGCTCCACTTCTTTCAGTAGAGCTATTATAAGACGGTGTTAATTTTGAATCATCAGATCAAATATATTTGAAAATAAAAACAAAATACTCCTGTCCATCCTTACACACCAATACTCCAACAAACCTAGAACATATTAAGTTACATACCAGTTGGTTCCCTGCCAGCTGCAGCTGTTAGAGAATTTGGTTATTTTTGCTCCTACAACCATAAATTTATTTACTAAAAAACACTTATCCTCCAAAGATTTCATTCTTCTGCCAATTTAAAATTCTTGTGAAATAGATGAATGGAAGATTAAAATAGAAACAACTAGGCTATTCTTTCCCCTTTAAAAACATCAAAGGCAATCAGTTTGTTGATATAATTTGTGACTGGCTTCTAAAATGTGTCATCTTTACAGTAGTTTGTATTTTATCATTCAATAAATTATGTTTGACAAGTAGTTGTAAGAGCAGAGGAAAGCTACGTTTTACACTGTGTGTGTGTGTGTGTGTGGTGTATTTTAGAACAGAGACTCCACTTCACAGTGGAGTCTGGTGAAACATCCTGCTAATTTTATGAACTCCTTTCTAAAGAATATGTTAAAAATAGATTGTCAGGTACATCTTAACATTTATCAAGAGTAATGTTTCTGGAATGCCTTTTTATATTGCTTAAAAGATGTGTCAAGAATCTGTTTTTCAAGTGGGGAAATGTAAAGCACAAATTCTAAATTATTTTACTTTTTTCTATGTCCCTGTATGATATTTATTTTAATATTAGGATGACAGGAATGCAGTTTTCTGTGGCCTCTGAAGAAAATAAAATTATTTGAAATATTTTTATAAGTGTGAAAGCAGTATGTGTGGGTTTTCTCTCTCTGTAGGGGAAAATTTTTCGTCTGACAGATTAACAACATTAGATTATATTGTAGTTACAGTAATTATAGCTTACTGGTGACACTGTCATTAGCAGAGCAATCCTAATGCCTAATTTATAGCAATATCATGAATGATCACTTCAAGATGACTTTGGTCATTCAGTGTAATGATGAAATGGGTTGGTATTCATGATAGAAACTTTTGGCAGCCATTCAGCATGAGACTGTATCTAAAATTTTTTTAAAATAGTTTTGGTGAAAGAAAAAAATAAAAGCAACAGCACTTTATGGTTTTATCAGATGCTCAATAAACTGATTTAATATCTATGTCAGAAATGACCAAAGAAACTTAAAGTTTGATGGCTCGTGTATGCCTTCCTCTGAAAAGGCCAGAGAACTTTGATGTCCAGAACATGGAAAGTCTAAAATGTTTATTTTTAAATGAATGCATGGAGGAATTAAGAAATGGTAACTGAGTTACCCCCACTTGTAAGCCTCCATCTTATCAGATCCTAACAATTTGTAACTCTCTCTTGAGTCAATGCTCATCTCAGCCACACTCTAGCCATATAAGTTAACTTTCCCTTCCTTCTGTGAAAATGCTAGGTTCTTTCTCATCTTTTATATGTCCAGTTTTATCTCTGGAGATATTCAGAACGTGGTTGATTCTCATCCTTAAATATCTCCTATGCAGAAAGACATCCTAACTTCAACTACCAACTGAAATGTGTATGCATTATATATTGATTATATATTGTATGCTTACTAGTATACACACACACACACACACACACACACACACACACACACACACAGAGTTTATTACATTCCTCTTCCCCTCAGGCCCAACCTCCTTGAGAGCAGGAACCTTGTAATCATACTCACTCCGTACATAGAACAGGCCTGGCTTCTGTATGTAGGTGCTTTGTAAGAGTGTAGTGAATAAATAAATGCTATGGAAGTATTTCATAAATTCTTTTTGAGTGCTTCTAATAGATTACTCTTACATAGAAAAATTAAACATAATATGAGTTGTATGTTTTATTTTTTATTTTTAGTAAGAAATGTAGTTAGTAGGAATGGTTTAAAAATAATAGAGGGCATTCACTTTTAAAATTATATTTCATATACTGGGGAAATGAAATAAATAAAGTAATGTTTGGAAATTGTTGTATATATTACATGCAATGAAAGGGGAAAAAAATAGCACTGCCAAGGAGAGGAAAAGGTAATCTGGAGGAAATTTTGCAGCTTATTCCAGGGGTTTTAAACATATGTGTTGGAAGGCGTATTGTGCTCAGTTTACCATTTGAAACTATAACAGGAAACAATATAAAGACATAGGACAAACTTGTGGTAACATCTACCCCCAAATAACCCCTAGTGTCTTTTTAACAATTTAGAAGTATTAAATTTAAAAAATCCTTTTAAACATTTTCCCTCTTTTGCAGTATTAGGTAAACAGATAATATTTAAATAGAAAGAAATAGAAATTAAAAGCACTCTGCCCTAGAGTTGTGAGGTTTGGCTTCTCAGTCTGTCATAATCAACTTGCTACTTAACCTTCAGACCTCAGAAGTATTTTTGCATGTAAAATATGAAGCTTAACCTAGATGATCTCTAATATGATAAAGTCATATGATTCTATTAAATATATTTGTATTGATTGGTTAAAATTATTTGAAGTTAAGTTTCAGAAATGTCAAATCCATGTTTTAGTGTTTAATTTCTGCCAACTGTACCCATGGGCTTCTTTCTGGCTGTTATGTGAGTATAGAGTACTAACCCTCAATGAATCAGAGGGGCAAGCTGTATTTAGCCTGGGGAAGCTGAAATAATAAGCCAACAATTTAGATAATTTGATGATTTATACTCTCCCTTGGATAGTGGCAAATATTAAAGATTTTTTTTTGTTTTTTTTTCAAACTTAACTCTCCAAGGAGATAATGTGTCAGACTCCAATGGTTTAGAAAAACACTGCAACAAAATGTACAAAAGTGGTCCTTGTTTCATTCTGTAAAAGACTCAGGGGGAATAATATTGTCTAATGTTTTATAAAAATAAAATAGCTGCTTATTTGAAATGCAAAATACATTTGACTACCAGGAGAATCTCTTTTTCGATTTTCTCTATTTCTTTGGGGAGAGAAAATATGTACTATTAAATTAAACTTTTAGTGGGATTTGTGTATAAAAAGAAAGAAACTGTCCAGGAAATCCATAGTCAATGAGGTTGAGCTATCTGTGTGTGTTAAATTTTACATTTTATTTTGTAGGAAAGTAGGATTAAGGAGAAATCTGCTTAATAAGTTTATCTAAAAATGATTCAGTATTGTGGAATTACACGATAAAAACTGGAGTTATCTTGGTTTTGAAAAATAATAATACAACATCAAAAAGAGTGATATAGTATTAAAACACTATCAGATATACACAAAAGTAAAAGAAGATGGAATATGATAGAACTCAAATTTCATAAAATACAATTTGGTTTGGTTTGGTTTGATTTTGCTTCTTTGAGCCATATATCCTGGATTGTTCTCATTATTTTGTTTATTTATAATAATAGTTACAATGAAAAACCATTTAGATTTTCAGCTTACTGAGCTCTTTAATCCTATTATGTAATACAGTTTTCACACTCAGTGAGGGAGGAAGAACAGATTTTATTAACTTTAAGGATGAAGTAATTGAGACTTAGAGAAATGAAGCATTGTAAAGAACATAGTAAATAGAAATGCCAAGGGTCAACCCAACTGTTTTTATGTAAGTCCATTTTTTTTTACATAGCCACAATTTTCAAAAAATAAATATTATACCAATTATTTAAAAATTGAATTCTAATCTTATTCTAGTTCATACTCAACATTCAATTCTTAATTTTTACCTCTAGGTTAATGTGAGATACACAAAAATAAGAGTTTAAATATATTTCCATTGTCAAATGTCTTATTTACCTGGATCTGAAATTATTTCTGGTTATCTACAGATAAAAGAAGGATGTTGAAAGAATTATTCCTGAATCCAATACTAATTTACCATCTTCTAGTTCTTTTTATTAAATGGCACTGTCCTATAACTTCTACCACTCTATACGTCTTACATATATGAAGTTGAAGGAACAGGAATTGGTAAAATGGAAGGAACCATTCTCAGCTATGAATTCTGAATCTTTGTCCAGATTTCTTGCTGCATGTATCATTGATATTATCACACAATTTGGCATTCCCATAGCAGTCTGTGAGTGATTTAGCCCAAGTTGTCTTATTTATTGTGGCTTCAAATATTTCAACGCCTCCCTGTTAGACTGTTATCTTTTCATAAGCTGAGATCCAGGGAGTTTCCTTAGTATTAAACAGAAGCTGTGTACTCAAGATAAACGTGTAGATTAAGTTAAAATAAAATGATTAAGATAGTGTTCTACTCATTAGTGTTTAGTTCATTTAAAATAAAATATGTTTGTTTTTAAATATAAGTATCCTATGTCTATTTCAATAAGAATAAAAAGAGCAAAAAATAGTTAAATTCAGGTTCAGCATAACTTTTATGTCACCGTTTTACACATCCCAGTTTATTCAGTTCCTTTCATAATTTACATTATTTTCGAAAGAAAATTTGTAGTATCATAAAACTTTAAAAAATAATTACAGCATCTGTGTGTGTGAAAAACTGATAGAATTTAAATATAGGAGCTAGTAATGTGTCTCTTTTCCCTTATGAAAGGCTGCAGACCCATCTCCTGCACATCATGAGGATTTTGGGGACTGCTTGAGAAGCAGACTTGTAGTTGTAGAAAAATCTAATTAGAGTTGCTGTCAATTGAATTACAGTGTTAATCAGAAAAGGTCATATCTCTTCAAAGATTTTTCTTCTAAACACTGATTTAAGTATTTCAGACCATTTTAACATTCTTTTTTCTAAAGCTTGCTGGTATAGACTCGAGTGTTTGTTTGTTTATCTGTTTGTTTTTTGGCCATGCCCATGTTCTTGCACCAGATATTGAACCCAAGCCACAGCAGTGACAATGCTGGAAACACTAGACAACCAAGGGAACTCCTGGAGGAATTTTTTAAGCTGATGTTTATAAACATGCAAATGATTTTTAAAACATTTGGCTTCAGGCAGAATTCAGATGATAGCCACAAAATTGATAACATTTTTAATTGGAAAATAATTGGACTTTATGAGATGTAAAATATTTAAAATTTTATATGTGGCAAGAAATGAAGTGTACCAGGAAAGGGATAATTCATAAAACTAAATATTCATTCAAAAACATTTTTTCACAAGCAAGGCTGTGAAACAATGATTGAATACAGTGTGATATTTGGTAGTGCAAAAATGATGATTTGAAAAAGTTTACTAAATATATGTTTATATTATTGCATCTTAGAAATATATAGTCAGTACATTGAAATGTTATTTGGAAAAAAATGTTAATAATATAGTTGGCATACAGATATGTCACAATACGTGTATGTGGGCTGCTTTTGACAAACATGGTTTTAATACAACTTTTTTATAGATGAGGAAATTGAAACCTAGAGAAGTTCAGTGAATTACTCAAAATAAAATAATTTCAGGATAGAGATTTAAATGATGTTTTAAAAAAAGACCATATATATCTAGAATAAATTAAAATGACATTTCTAGCAGTATTCATTAAGCATTTCTGAGGACTTACACGTGTTGTGGAATGTTATGATGGCTATACAGAAAGAAAGATCACTTAAATCTCCTAGTCCTGTTGTAGATATGCCTTGCCTTAAAGGCATTTGACATAGCAGAGAGTACTTTACTGGGACAGGGACAGATTGGTACACTGAAATTGCATCTACGGATATACAGTCTTCTCTTAACAATATGCCCTTTATTTAACTTTCATTCATCCTCCTATGCCGCTAACACTATAAAACTGAAATTCCAATATGTTTGGCTCATTGCTTTTAAAGTCATTTAATCCTGTCAACAACTTGCAAAGGGATCCTGTTGCAATGCTTATAACCTCATGTTAAAATTATGCTTTTTGGCAAGATGGATTCTCTGTTTGGGACACTTTACAAATTATCAAAACCTTTTATTTTTTTTTTGGTTATTGTTTACACATCAACCATATCAATGAATATAATATCTACTAGGAAAATGTGGTAAAAGGAATATTTCAAGATCTTTATCATCAGAGATTCTGATTCATTAGGTTTTATTTTGTCAAGCAGGAATGGGGAATCTATAGCAAGCTAATTCCAATGTTGGTGGACTGCTTTGAGAAATACTGGTTGTAAGTTATTTAATATGGTTGCAAAAGTGGACATTGTTGAATCAAAACCTTAAAAACATGTTTGTGAACTTTATTCAGTGCTATTTTTATTGCATTTCTCCAGGTAAAAGAGAATATGTTGTTTTAATGTCCATCTAGAATGATTTTTTTTTGTATTTGAAATATCTTGGCTATGCAGATTTATAAGAGAAAGCAAAACAAATTTTTAAAAGTTTATCCATTAAAGGTCTCTATGCTGAACTGCAACAATGCAATCTAAGTGTAGAGTATTAACAGGAAGCTCAAATAATGATGAAATAGGAAACAATTTTGTTTTCTTATTCTTGGATAAATGGATTTACACAGTTCAAGTTTAGTACACTCTACTAAGGTAGGGAGCTGCATATGCAATTTTCAAAGGCACTTTCTGCTCCCAAGTGATGGTTTTCTATTTGAAAGGAATAAGTTTAGCCAAAAGCAAAAACAAACAAAAATTCATCATTCTGTTTTCTCTAAGAAGAAAAAAAAGAGAAAAATTGCAGTATTTTCTATCTCCTTTATTTTATGTGGGTATATTTTCTATCTCCTTTATTGTATGTGAAGAACAATATGTAGCATTGAAGTAACTTTGCAACTCTGCTGAGTCTGTGAAGGATGTATACCAGTTAAATAATGAGGGCAAGCAAAGCATCATTTATAAAAAAAAAATCCATAATCATGTCTTATGTCACACATATTATTATGCAGAACAAAATAAAGGGGATAAAGTTATTTAGTTCAGCATCTGCCCAAGTCACCTACCTCCCATCATGATTAGAATTTCAGCAAGAACTCGCTTACTGTGTCCTGTCACTCTGAAAACCATTTAGACCTGCAAAGTGGCTCTAAGTTCATGTTGATAGATTTATGCCATACCTTCAGGAGCAAGGATTACACATCCTTAGCTACCTCATAATTTGGAGAATGACTTAAGATTTCAAGATTGGAAAGGCCTAAGTTCCCATCGTGGCTCTGTGGTTAACGAATCCGACTAGGAACCATGAAGTTGCAGGTTTGATCCCTGGCCTTGCTCAGTGGGTTAAGGATATAGCGTTGCTGTGAGCTGTGGTGCAGGTCACAGGTGCAGCTCGGATCTGGCGTTGCTGTGGCTGTGGCTGTGGCTGTGGCATAGGCAGGCAGCTACAGCTCCAATTAGACCCCTTGTCTGGGAACCTCCATATGTCGCGGGTGCTACAGCTCTGATTAGACCCCCTAGCCTGGGAACCTCCTAGAAAAGGCAAAAAGACAAAAAAAAATTGGAAAGGCCTTTTCTATTTTACCCTACTTAAGCTTTCAATCCTTTGCTCAATATATTCACTTCTTTTTAGATGAAATTCATAGACTTGGAGGACAGAACCAAAACCATCTGGTGCTTTTTGCACCCAAGATATTTTTCAGCAGTTCAGTAGTTTGGGTACAGATACTTTGTTTGTATTGTTTAAAATAAAGACTTAAAATTTGGAAATTGGAGGAGAAAGATAAAGATAACGTGGCAGTCTTGATTGACGTAACTGGGTTAGATTCTTCCACAGGGACAGAGATTTTCAAGAAGCAGTTAGATACCTGCTTGCACAAGTTTAACTGGGTTGTCAGTCTAACAGAGAAAAATTTCTTCCTACCTTTTCTGCAAGACATTAATTTTCCTTTAAAAGTGTTTATTAGTTCAGTACTAGGAGGTTGTTTTATACAGTCATCTTTCAAATATTTGCATCACATATCTCCTTCAAAGGACAGTGATGGTAGGTTAGAATAATCCAAAAAAACAAATATTTTGAAATAATTTAAATATAGCCCTACAGTACATTTAATTTATTTCAGTAAGCTTAGTTTCATTGTTTGTTTACAGTAATATTAGTGCCGTTATTTGTTGGCTGTGGAATAGAAGCAAAGAAAGAATAGAATATGTGGACAATGGTTTGAACTTTAATATTCTCTATTATTATTATTATTTTTTTTTGCCTTTTGTCATTTTATGGCCACACCCACGGCATGTGGAGGTTCCCAGGCTAGGGGTCTAATCGGAGCTGTAGCCACTGGCCTGCACCGCAGCCACAGCAACGCAGGATCCGAGCCGCGTCTGCAACGTACACCACAGCTCACGGCAACGCCGGATCCTTAACCCACTGAGCAAGGGCAGGGATCGAACCCGCAACCTCATGGTTCCTAGTCGGATTCGTTAACCATTGCGCCACGACGGGAACTCCAATATTCTCTATTATTGATGAATTCTAGGATGTTTTTACTTCTGCAGGGTGTGTTATTTGTTTAATATTTCCTGATTTTGTTTTTTTAAACAAAGTAGGCACACCTAGTTTGTCTGCACATGAATAAACCTCATATGGAATTGTATTTGTTTTCCTGCTTTTAATGTTCATATAGTCATTTTTTGCAAATATTTATGAATTCTTAATTTGTATATGATAGAATGATATAAGAAACACTCCTTTTGTTCAACTTTATAGTCTAGTTAGAGAGATGACATGCCTACAAATAAAGCAAAAGAAGATATTGTATATTAAATTTCATAGAGGATAGGAATAAGTTCTAGTAGGAGTTCAAATGAGAATGAGCTCACTTCAGGCAAACATCCCATTATTATAAGCCTGGGGGGCTGTCCAACTTCTGTTGGTGTACTTAATGTTATATGATACTTTGTGGTTCACCAAGCTGCAGGGGAAATGGCATTTTATTAAATTAATTATCCTTAATTAGTATAATAATTCTCTGGCTTTATAGGGCTTCCTAGGACATAAAATTATTAAAAAGTTACCAAATTTTCTGTGTGTACATTCTATTTGCAGTTTTGTTTAATGTAAATATATATGGACAAAGACTGGAAGGAAGGATTTACATCCTTTAATTTCAAAATGGTTAATGATACTGTGTTTCTATGTATATGTATTTTTTTAGTAGAAAATTTAGTGGTTTGATATCTTGACTTTCTAGAGAGCACAGAATGATTACTGACATGATCCATTTTGTAGTTTCTTGACAAAAGTAAATGACATGCATAATAGTACTCTTTCATAGTATGGAGAATTTTAAAAAATGCAATAAAGTAAATAGCACAACTCATGGCATAATGTAAGTCCACAGTAAATCTTAACCCTAATAATTATTACTGATTTTATTTGGTCATTAGCATCCTGCAGGCTATGTAAAAAGACAAAGGTCAGTTTGTTCTCCCTTTTGTTTTCTGTCATGAAAAATAATGGGGCAGATCTCAAATATAAGAGTTAATTTTGTATATTAAAATCCACTTTCACCGCTGTAAGGAGAGGAAGTAAAGCTACACTCAATCAAGATTCTCTGAGTCTTGATGGTAACAGAAAGCCCTGTTACAAGAACTACTAGTCCTTTCTTCCTGTGCTTTTTAGTGCAACCCTTTCAGTGTGCAGACAGGGACTAGTAGTGGTGTACAGCCATAGAGTTGATCTCAGAGACTTTCAAATCCTCCTTATGCTAGAAATGTTATCTCCTGCCAGGTAGCTATCATATGCTAGCTTTTTAAGGATAAGAAATGATGCCAGTCTTATTTACAGTCACATTCCTAGGATCTAACACAATATTTGGCACAAAGAGACCTGAAATAATTGTCAAATCATTATTAATAGTTGATCTAAAAACCTCAGTTATAAAAAGGAAAAAAAAGCGTTATATCTGAATATATGAATTCTACATAAGAGAATAATTAAACATTATCGAATGTTTTTCAGTATAATTCTGTTCTACTTGGCTCAGGACTGAAATATCTTCTTGCGGAGAGTCAAGCATGCACTGACCTTCAGCCATAGCATCTTTTTTTTTTCTATTTTTTAAGGGCCACACTCGAGGCATATGGAAGTTTTCAGGCTAGGTGTCCAATCGGAGCTGCGGCTGCCAGCCACATCAACGCCAAATCCAAAGTTCAGCACAGCTCAAAGAAACGCCAGATCCTTAACCCACTGAGCAATGCCAGGGATCAAACCTGCACCCTCATGGATGCTGGCAGGGTTCGCTACTGCTGAGCCATAATGGGAACTCCCGGCCATAACATCTTAATCCATAATGAAGAAGGAATTCGGTAAGCACGATAATAAAATAAATAAAATAAAATTTTATATACTTTTTTTTCCTTTTTTAATGGCCAAATCCTCAGCATATGGAAGTTCCCTGGCCAGGAATTGAATCCGAGCCCCAGCTGGAGTCTACGCTGCAGCTGTGGCAGCACTGAATCCTTTAAACCCACTGTGCAGGAATAGGGATGGAACCGCTGCTGCAGCAGAGACAATGCTGGATTCTTAATGTGGTGCGCCACAGTGGCAACACTCTATTGCCTTTATTTTTTAATACGAAAAACATTAAAACAGTTTTGCATGTAAGAAAATCCAGGGGCTGATTTTTTTAATTTTTACGTCCATCTTACTGGTCCAGAAATAGTTCAGAGAACTCATAATTTCAGACTGTAGTCAAAGAACAGAGATCTCAAGTCAAGGCAAGTCCACAAACTGTCATTATCCCCATTCTGTGAAACTGCTACCTTCCCAAAGCAACTCAAGGTTAAGTGGATAGGTAGAGATGAAAACAAAATGTTTCCGGTGGAAACATTTGCACTAGTATTAATGAACTCAGGTTTTGCTACTCATTGCTCAGGAATCCAATATAAGTATTGATTGAGAGGTAAGTATGGGATAAGTGGAAAGATAGCTTTTTTGAGGAAGCCTGCAATCTGGGGAGTAGGTGGACTCTAAGTCCCCTAGTCCCTAGATTTTGCTCAGGGACTAGGAAAAGAAGAAAGAGCTATGCAAATGCTAAGGAGGGTTAAACTTCTATTTTCAGAGGTTTGTCTCCATGCACAGTTCCAAGTGGCCATCTTGTCTCTGTTGTGATTGAAACATTAATGAGCCATTAATCTCTGGTCAGCTAGTTATTCTGGTTTCAACTAGTCTAGGGTCTTCATGCTTGTGGTTAGCATTACAGTTGACTTCTTTCACCTGATGGGGGTCTCGGTATCTGAAAAACACTCAAAGAATATGGCTGAAATATTATCTATAGCCTTAGCAGAGAAGCAAAGGTCCTTACTTTGTTAAATGGCTAAATTTAATTTCATCTTGCTTGACTGTTTTCCTTTGCTTCTGCATTTTCTCACTTTTCTGATTAAATTCATCCTTTGGAACTCAGGGAAGGCCTAGAAGGCTAAAGTTTTTCTGCAAATAAGAAGCACATGTGGATGACATGGGGTGAGGGGTCTGTCCAGGGAAGGCTCCATGGGGTCCTGCTTCCATATAATAGCATTAAGACTCTCTTATACTTGGTCACCTATTATCTGCGCTTTGAAAAACTTACATTTGCTTTCCCATAAAGTTGATGCAAATGTTTAATATGTTTCAATGTAAGTGTCTTCAAGAGACAATTTAAACCATAAATATGACAGATTGTAATATTTTTCTTAAGGAGTAACTCCCCTAGCCTCCTGACTAGTTTATATTTTAAATACTAAAGCTTAATTTCCACTTTAATTATCACAAAGGATGAATAATGAATAATTATGATTATCTGACTTTATTGCTGTGGCTTAAGGCAGCTGAAGTTTGAAATTTTTGTCATTTAGCTATATCTCATGGAAAGTGCTTTTTCAATATTTAAAATTCATTTCTAAGGTTAACAATTA